>LTAE01000598.1:14468-77339 GCA_001647135.1 Pontederia paniculata
CCCCCCCCCCCCCCCCCCCCTTATTGGAGGTGTCCTCCCCAATTTCTTATACTAGTCGGCAACATCATCAAGGAGCTTCATCACTGCCTCAGCTTATAAGATCAACATGGTGGAACCACAATCTAAGATGCCACAAGACCCTATATGGCAACTCATATGGAAATAGGAGGGGGACCCAATGAATATGTGCCTTCCTTTGATTGTCCGCACACGATCTCCTTGCAACCAACTACCAAGGGCAAAAATGGCACATTGCAAACTCAAGTTCCAACACGAGATGCACATACAATGGGCATTGAAATTACATTACATGTGCTTCAATATTGTCCTTGTGCCATTAAGATACTGAGGTATATAATCTCAAGACATCTCATGAGACTATTCTTCAACCAAGATCTCAAAGGATGGATCTTCATCAACCTTAGTAAACGAAACTCTCCGAGCGAGGCATGGTGACTAATTACCTTTGGTACCACATGTTGGTGACTATGGAGGTGGCACAACTAGTGCATGTTCCAAGATGATTTCACAATGCTTAGGACCCCTTAGACCTCCATAAGAAGCTTCATCAACAAAAAACTCAACTCATGAAGATAAAAAAAATACGCCACTCACAATGCCCATACACATGCCCTCCTGACGTTCGCCCAAAGTCATCATCCATCACAAGTGTCGCTCGCGCCAAAGGCCCACTATTATGGTTTGCTACTAGCTTGGTTGCAGGGAACTAGGCAACTCGTGGTGGAGATCGACTCAATGATCGCAATCAACATGATTAATCAAGAAACTTGACCAGCTCCCCACAGTATAAGCATCATCAAAGAGATAAGAGGTCTTATAAAGAGGAACCAACGCATGTCCCTTATGTACCTACCCAGGACAACCAATGCTTATGCTAAGGTCTAACTCATATATCACTCTTTGGCGACTTAGGCTTTCATGTACTATTATTTTTACCATTGATAATCAACTATTGTAGGCGAACACTAACGAGAGTTGGCTTAAATGATAACAAGGTTTGAGCTCTGAGATTAATGAACAAAAGAGGTAGTAGCCCCAAGTTTGAGCTCTCATGTAAACATTTTTTTGGGAGACACCCTCTATCCCCTCATGCCGAATTAGATGAGTGCTAGTAGTCTCGATCACCAATCGACCCAAAAGAACTATTATGGGCAAACTACACTAATCTTTTGTATCGGGATTACTAGGATCAATACAATCTAGGGCGTCTCTTCATCCCCTAGTTAACCAAAAAAACTAGAATAACCATGGGCATGTGAATCCAAAGTAGTAAAAAGTTAGAAATTATTCTGGATGTAAATCCTATTAGATGTGAACCTAAAAAGCCCATCAGAATACACTAGTTTAAGAATGATTGCAAATGTATTTAAATATTGGTTGCATAAATGGGAAAAAAATCAATGGTTATATTCTAATTTAATTGGTGTGTAAGAAAAAAATTTAAAAAAATATTAAAGCATTTTTATTTAAGAGTTCGATTAGATATTAGAATGATTTTAATAAAATAAAATTGACCAACTAAGATTAGATCTCCACTCCACAAAAAACATAGGCCCGGAAGAGTTCCTTTTAGTTTATAATATGTTCTTATATCATTAAGTCTTAAATTATCTCTTTTTATTATTGATATAATAATTGTGTATAATTTAATCTTCTATCAATTGCCTATTGGAACTTATATTTCATATAATCAAAATATGAGGGTAAGGAGTGTGTAAATTACAACAACCCACTCTTTCTCACATTTACATGTAAACTTATCTATATGGGCCTACGAACATGGATCATCTTAATATACCTACATTCAATTGTAAGAGGAAATGGGTCGTGCTACAGTGCTGAATATACTTTTTATCCTTAAAATATTAGTTATAATATTACATATATTTATAGTAAATTAATTTTATTATTTAATATTTAAAATATTATCAAAAAAATTATGAATGTAGACTTAAGCAGTTCCTATTACTTAAGAAGTCTAGAATCGAGTCCTTTTGAATGTATAATATTTTTGCGAGAAATTTCACTCACCTCAAACATGCGACCCGGGGGACATAGTCTAGTTAGGGCGAAGTTTTAAAAATTGTGGTGGCAATCATTTTTTTTAATATTATCATGCTTGAAAATTTGACTCGCTAAAGGATGATTTTTCTTTCTATTAAGATAGTTTTCGATTTAAAATATATTCCAAAAATATTAAGCCCGTCGCTTGATAACAATTTATCTATATATTAATAATATCACTTTTATGAGTGTTTAAGAAAATATGATATAATATTTTATCTTCGTGATTTTGACTGCAATTTAAACTTCTACTCCAAAACAAATGTTATAAGAAAATAACAAAATAAATCATTTATCGAGGTCTTTAAAATGCATAAAAGCGTAAAAAAAAACCCACGTACTTTTACGCGTATGCTAAAACTTTCTCAAAATTGGGAGGGGGAGACGAAGGCATCAATAATAGTGAAATTAAAGATGTCATGTACAACAGCTCTTTAATAAAAGTTTGATTAGTGTTCTTAATATCTATTAGCTGTTTGTGAGGCAAAATTGGATTTATGATTCGATTTTTCGTAACTTTGTGGCCAATATTTGGAATTAGCGATGTACAGTTGTATACATAATCAAATAATATTTAAGCTTTAATTTATTGAAAAGAAAAAAATAAATAGTTTTCACACAAGTTAGAGATTTTAGAATACTTAAATCAAAGGTTATTCTTTTAAAAAATAATGCTAGTATCTGGAGTACAAACTTAATTTTTTTTATTTTCAAAATTGTCTCGATTTCTAACTTTTTCCATGTTGATCTTTACGTCCTCCCATCTTCACCACTCGTCTTTGAGAATTACTTTCAAAAGAAATATTTCGCAATTTCCCGGTCGTTAGTAATACAAAGGATTTATTTGTTTTTCTTTTTACGAAAATAAACTCTTCGAAAAAAGTTTCAAGATAAAAAGTGGATTTAAGAAAAATAATTTTGAGTGCTTAATTATAGTTACTACCATGGCACATTAACCTGAGAGAATCAGGTAGCGTTCATGCACAGTAAACATAAGATTGATGACATTCATATAAAGTCGCACAACTTTCCTGCTTAATTGTCATGCACATCATAGAACCAAAGCACATTGAGACGAACTGATTTTATCCCACTATTTGTGTATGCATACAAAGTGTATATATTGACTATTGCGAGGAAATCGAAAACAGGGAAAAATACACCGAAAGCATGAAATGCGTGCGCGGATTCAGCTTTCCATGCTATTGCCCACCATCTGTGTTACAACATTACCCAATACAAAGATTGAACTATAACCTAAAAATATCATCAAGGATGCACAAACACAAACCAGTTACTGCTGGCTGCTCGACTCGTCAGGTGGTGCCCGTGGTTTGATTCGGTACATCTTACTCGCCTGTTGCTGCTGGAATTGTGCTCTTGTGGGTTGTCTACTGATATAACTTGAAGACTCTTGTATGCTATAATCGCCGGCGTAGCCCCCTGTTGGCCTATCAATCCAGTTCATAGGTGGTAATGGCGGAGGCGGTCCACTGCTCTGGATGGGCTGTTGCATATATGGACGACTTCCACCATTTGACATCCTTTGATGAGGTTGGCTTCTGGATGGCCCTTCGAATGTAAGTTGTGCCATTGCTGTTCTCATGTTACCATACTGATCATGAAAATTTGGCTTCTCGGATATCCTGATGTTCTGTCTACTGTCTTGGAAATCCGAACTGAACTGACGCCTAGAGTTTGGTGATGGTTGATGGTTGAAATTAGAGTGACGAGAAGTTGGATCATCAAAGAACCCTCTTTCATATCCTGACGGTCCAGCAGGCCTTGGCTTGGTCGCAAAATTTACACCGTTGCGGTATGGAGAATCAAGCAATGGTGGATTATTGTTAGATCTGATTTGTAGAGAGTTTTTTACCAGGCGATGTGCTGCTTCTCCAAGGACATGGCCAGAGAGAGCTCCATAGACTTGAGGCCTGAAATTAAAATCAAATTTCCATATGATCTCTACAAGTATATCAGCATGCGGCCATGCCTACTTTTTCCTTTCGTGATTTGATAGCTTGTTTCAGCAATGAACTTACGGCTAATGTTCCTAATGAGATAAATTTATCTATATATATATATCAGGCGAGATAACCATAATGCAACTACCATTTAGTTGGTCCAAATGTCCGATATAAAATACAGAGCAAGATTGATACCTCTCTCTGGCATGTTGACGCCTCCCATTGTCTTCATGCCACAGTATTGGGAAAGGTTTGATGTCTTGAGGCTTCAACATCTGTTAATATCAGATTATGTGAAACATTCACAAAATAATGAGGTGTTGTAATACATGAGCATACGAAAGTATCTGATGGTCTGTACATCAAACAACTAGAGACAAGCTGCAATTTTGTAATGCCAAAAAACCAGCAACAAGCTGCTAATTTGTAATACAAAAAGAATACAGTTATCATTATAGAAGAAACTTAACCCAAAAATCATTTCATGCATCTTTGTGTGCACACTGTAGTCTAATAACAGAGCAGAAATCATGATTGGACGTAATCCTATCTATATAAATTTACATACTATAATGAATGAGAACTTCAGGCAGAATACTTTGGACATGTTGAAAAATATATTATTTGCATATGAGATCCCTTTGAAGCCTGCAACCATTATTTGAGATCATGAGATGTGAGACGAGGTACAACGCAGTGAACCTTCTAATTGCCGTCTATGGGCAAAGCAATCGTCTTTCTTTTTGGAGATAAATCAATTTTCTACTTTATCTCTCTCTTCTCAAATAAGAAATTATAATTTCAATGTTGAAACAGAAAAATCACACGACTGAGACCTGGAAAATATTTTTTTTGAGACTTGGGAAAATCTTGGGAAGAGAAATTCATTGGACAACCACCTAATGAGAAATCCCATTTGGGCTTTAGCTGATATTAGGAGCCAACCATTCTCACTTTTAATTTGTGAAGACAAGCTTGCTTAAGGACAAAGATGCCTGATATATAGTCATCAATTGTTGAGAAAAATTCTCAAGAAAAAAAAGAAGTTGAGAAAAGAAATACAGAAAATGTAAACCCATTGCTAGACATAAAAAATGGCACGATGGCAATTCTTTTTCAACCAGGCTTCTTTGAGACTCAAGGAAAACTGGCAACTCATATATAGTCATCAATTGTCGTGCTGTGTAACTTGGGTTCATATAGAATATGTTATGATTTCTCCATCCATAGAAAGTTGTGATGTAACAGATTAAATATTCATTCCAGTAGGACTCATCAAAATACTAAGTACACCATTAATAAGCAACCAAAGGAGTCATGAAGCTTTTCAGAAGGGAGAATTCATTAAGTTATGTAACAGATCACTTAAAATACTTAAACTTAAATGTCCAACTGGAACAAGAACATTTAGTAAGCATGTTGGGATATTCAGAAGAGTGAGCACAACAGCATTCTGAAGATAATGATAACACATAATCAATTATTCCTATTGCTATTTGTGAATTGTGGTTGATCTTAGGTAGTTGGATTACAATAAACACATTAAACACTGTGTTTCCATTTTTTTTATAAAAAGAATAAACACATAGCAATTACCTTTCTGGGTATCACGACACCTTCAGGTGGTTCAGGAATGTGATGATGGTGTCCAGGATTAATATATGTGGCATTTCTACAGAGAACAGCGAAGAATAAAATTAAAACTTCCACTACAAAAGAAAACTATTCTTTTAGAGCAAGTCAATAGCATCAAACTGATTCAATACTTACAGGACTCTGTTATTTCGAATATCACTTAACCCTTTAACTGAAGTATGTATTGAAACACTATAGTAGTTCCTCTCGCATAAACAAAGGAATCCATTCATTCCACCACTACACCAATTAAAAGAAACATTAGAAAAAGAATAAAAAGTATAAAAGGAAACACACCTTTTCATGTGTGAATCAAACTCATCCTCACCTTAAATTTGTATCAATTGGTATGCAGAAGGATGGCTGTCCAATTAACTGAGAGAGTGTTTGATATAATATTGCAATTTGAGTAGCTAATTGGTGCTCACTGTGGACATAAATTATGTCAAACATTGTTCTGTTCCGAAATTTCTCTTCTTCCTGTCAAAGTGTCAAAGTAGTAACCAAGAATTACTATTGAACTGACAATATTTTCCGAGAGAGCAAACCGAAAAATGTTGAATCTTGAACAAAGAAAAAAAAAGCTTCCATATCCTTCACACCGTTAAAGTGTCTTCAAGTTTCTTCGTTTCAGCAAGCAATCGTCTCTCGTCAATGAATGGAAGTTTCACAACACCCTAAATTAAATCAAATTGTCATAATTCACCATTGAAGGCAACATGGTAAACCGAAGAAATCCATGCGTAAGTGATTACCTGCCATGCAAATCGCTTGCCGTTCATGTCTAGCTCAAAATCTGAATGATAGAAAAGAAATAGATAATGAATTTCTAGTATTAGATTGGTGCAATATATAAACTAATGGGTACATGTAAAAAATAGTCCAATAAAGATGAACAAATGGAACATTTTTCAAGGGTAAAAGGATGACAAGGGGAAGGTAGTCGTCATCATATATCTATGATGTGAAGGATGTACATGTCACATGTGTAATCATAAACCAAAAAGTAATGCAAAAGAGTGCAATTAAAAAATAGAGCAACTTTGAAACACTAGTTGGAAATGCGGCAACAAGAATAAGATCACAGAGTACCTCCAGGATAAAATGAACTTAGTGGAGATGCTGGATCAGTCATAAGTGTTCTGTAATGCTTAGGCAGCGCATTTGAGCTACACAACAAAGGCAATAATCGCCAGTATAAAAAATGAATTGTTTTCTGAGATTCTGTCCATCTTTAATTAGCAAATTCTGTTATCAACCAACCTAGCAGCTGGTAGTGTTCCCATCAGTTGATCAAATGGCTTAAATGGTTGACCAAGGAAAAATGTGATCTCCAAATCAGCCAAATCTTTAAGATCAGATGCGAAGGGAGCATAATGATAAGGGTAGAACCTGAAATGTAGATTTATAACTTAAATATGTCGCATAGATAAACAGTTAACGTTCTGAACAATCAAGAGTACTAGAAATTAAGTTACTTAGAAAACATGAAAGATCAACTGCACGTTAAATTAAAATCAAATTGTGCATATGGAACAGTTCTTTATCCTATCTAAGAAAACGTTTTCTCAACTGTTTTATGTCGTTCTCCATGTACTTGACTGATATCACAGAAGCCACGTGTGATAAAGATAAGCACAAAGGTTAAAACAATTGTGTCTAACTTTTGGCAGTTGCAAAGGAATTTGATAATGAAAATGTTACATAGTATCTGAACAAGATGTCAAGGATTGATTATTTCTGAGGTATCAGTATTTATCAGGAAAAAATGTGATACTGAATACTAACCATTGCCAAGAGCAGACACCTTGGTAGTAATATCTCATGACCCAGCAAAGACCTTCAACATATTTCTGGACCTGGATAAAAATGGGAATACTCACTAATCCTGTCACTTAAGAAAGTATGATTGACCAAGTAAATGTCTACAGCTCTATATAACAAAGGTGAATTGCAGGATTTTTCCCTTCTTCTGGAAGAAAAAAATTCAACATGTACTACATTTTGAAATGAGATAAACAAATAAATATTGTAAACTAAAATAAAAGTAATGATGCAAAGGAAAGCAAACTCTTCTTTCTAACATCTTTAAGAACAATTTTTAACAAAGTGTTCCCAAAAGTTCAGGTTAACAAAGTGACACAAGAATGGGCAGCACCAGCCACCAGCCCAGATGATACAGGGTCATGCCAAGATCCAGGCCAGTTGTCTTTGCATGCAATCTTTTGTGGAAAGACAGTTTTGGGCATGCTAATTACCACAAGTAGGCATAGGTCGCACCAACATAAGTTCTATAAAACCGTTCTCTACATTTTCTCTAATCGAAATGGATGAAACATTAAGTTCTATGTCACACAGCATGGGATGTGAAATGCAAATTATAGTAACATCGACCTCGTAGCAGAATGGTTCAATGGGAATATATTTTGAGGGTGGTTGGCAATATTAAATGAATTTCCTCTCAAAAAGATATTAAATGCATTTGCCTAAAAAAAATCCATAACACTGGAATTATCATCAGATAGAAATCATCAATATGTACACATTCTGAAGAAATTAGAACTCAGGTATAATTCATGTGACTCACAACTTCTCTTTTGACGTTGTCAATCAACTTCGGATCTTTAATTCCAAATTTCTCAGAATAATACCTCTCCTTATACCCAGGTTCTCCTAATTTCACCTGAACAGAAAAAGTTCTCACAATTAAAAGCATAGAAATGCCAAAATTCAAATCACTAACTTCTAAAATACGATATTATTATAGTGTATGAAAACAGAAAATAAAATCTGAATTTTGAATCCAACTAAAATATTGTGGAAAAAGCGTTAAAACATTGATCAGATAACATAAATAGAATATCCAAATAGTCTATATCGTGGGTTGACAAAAAATATAACATAAAACAACGTAATGACAAAATTAATACAAATTAGTCATTTTAGAGAACATAAAATATAACATCAGCATTCAGTCACAGCCAAAATTATCGCGGTTAAATTATCTTCAAATGCAAACATATAATTTCTTCATTAGAATGCGTAAACCCAGTTACCAAATCACAACAAGTTTCCTTCATAAACATATTGTTTAGCTTGTTATTTTAACTTTTTGAGAGCACATTGTGCTTGTAAATAACGTTATCTTTCATTACCCCATAGTTACAAAAAACAGGGTCACATCTTACAGGGTCCAAAGAAGATTGTTGTCATGAGGAAAATTTAATAACTAGAGAAGTGAAGAGCAAATTGGCAACTCCTCAACAAAGAGCAGTTGGGATGTAACAGACACAAAAGAGAAGTTTTTTTAGAGAGGGGGAAAAAAAGAGAAGTTAATTGCATATCCTTAGTCACAATGTTCCAACCAAAGCAATTTAGCATCCACTTAGGTCTGGAAAAGCAACTGCAGAATGTCTGGAGTAAGTTTATTAGTTCTTGAAAAGCAGAAGTGATGAGCTAGCACCAGCCAGTAGCTAGTTTATAAGTTAATTGCAGTACTACAGCCATGTGAGAGGTGCATGAACCTTATTCTATCAGATATAAAAAATATGCAACATCTGCAGTATCGAAATAAAAATCGGTCACTGATGAATACTACAGAAATCCAGAGCCCAGTTAGCTCCATATACCTATTGCCACTTCAAGTGACAAACTTTTGAAGATGGAAAATACACTAAGAGCTTAAGAAAAGCCCAACACTGATGAATACTACAGAAATCCAGACTCCAGTTAGCTCGATATACCCTGCTGCCACTTCAAATGACCAACTTTTAAATACGGAAATGCAATAAGAGCTTTTAACTATTGCATATCAAAAGGTATATTCTTCAAGTCAATATAAATAAATAATTGTGCATACATAACATTAGAAGATCCCATCAGATAAAAATGCAATTAATGAGGTAAACAGAATGTACCATCAATTGTATTGGTTTCAACCAAGGACATTAACAATTCTTTGTAATGATAAACACTTAGAAAAAGACGCAAACAATTTATTTAATGAATAATAAGCTTCTGATATACCTTACATGAAGTAAAGCATTGATTTCATATGTCTACAAGATGACTAAAAAAGAAATAATGTAAAACAAATATAATTTGACGGGACCAAGTTGCCCTGATTTGTAAATGTTTTAATATATAATACTATTCAAATGAATAACTCACAAAGGGCTATTATAGTTACTTTTCATATAACAATGATCCAACATAGCAGACATGCATGGCCCAATTGTGTATGCTTTTTTAGGCGCAAATAGCTACTTCTGAACAAAGTTTATACCAGAAGATGTACAGTAGCTATTCCTGATCAAAGTTGTTAAAAAAGAGCCAACACATGCAGAAATAACCCGAAAACACCAAAAATTCCACAATTGTAATGCTTTCCATGGGAGATGCTTATAAGCACATAAAAGGCACATGCCTCTGCCGCCTCATAGAGGTTGACTCTTGGTTTTCTCTTTTTAGCAATCCATGTGGTTTGGTTTGCAATGCTACATGTAGGAGTATTCTTTTGTGTCATTTCTTCAATTCTTTTTTTTTAACTGACATTTCCCCAATCCTTAGGCAGCTGCATCACTGAGTTTCCACTTTTTTTTTGTGCTTTGCTACTGTTGGTGACCTCTCAATAGTAACTTTCAACATATGTATGTTGCCACACTACTTCGCAATGCTATTTCAGCATCTTCTCTTTTGTTTATTGCTGTCAGTGCATTCTTTACAATTTTTTCTTTTGCAGAGTTCCCATTCAGCCTTTTTTTCCCACTACCTTTTATACGATATTCATTTTATGTTTTGTTTCCTTTTCCCCCACAGTGAGGATCATTTTGTCTGTGCAAGAACGCATGGCTTCTACTCCACCATTTTTATATAACCAGGTCCATCTATTTCATGTGCCGCTGAGCTCTTATCTAAACCCTAAGGTCATTTTCGTTATTCATTTTTTTTCTATTACTTTTTCCTTTGTAGCTGCTCCCAATGCCCTTTTGTTCTTCAATAGCATGTTGGCAAATACTCATGTAAATTTACATTGTTGCAGCTTGCAGTTGTATATCAATATAATATTTCTACAACATTTATGCGCCATTGGGCACCTTCACACCTCACACCTCCGTCTCTAGTACTATTTTATAACTGCTCCAAGAAATGGATTGATTTCAGTTTAGCCTCCACATCTCGTAAACGCACAACACTGAGCTCAGGGACCATGCAGATGCATCTATACGAACGCACGAGATTAATACATACTTTGTATCTAAATATGTGTGTGTGGAGCATATCTTTAGTCTTAAGAAAGTTCCAAAAATGTCATATAGTGAACTTGCATACAGCTCATTATTCATTTTGACAAGTGATGCAAGTACCTATGACTAGGAAAGCATAAAAACCTAATATTAAGATATTATGGCATAGCCAAAGGTAATAAGTCAAACCTTGTCCAATGGTGCAGACTGAATCTCCTCTGAACCCTCATTTTGTATTTTCTGCTTTAGCGCTTCATTATTCTCATAAGCCTGAGATCAACAGATATTTATAAATGAACAATAAAAAATAAGAACCAGAGCTAATTAGGAACTACAAATAAAGTAGCAAGTAAAAGTACAGCCTCTATGTAAATCTGTCCTTGTGCAAAGTAAAAAGAATGATTGAGCAAAATTCAGAAAGACTTATTGTGCTCTGGCATGAATACCTGAAGTAGGGAAGCCTAACAGGCAATTGTAGAATAGAAAGCAAGCACATTCTACTTCCCTAACAATCTTTGTTGAAGGAGAAGGGAAACATATAAATATGATCCTTCATTATCAATTGGCAAGACATTAACAACAATTTGATCAAAAGGTAGGGCTATGATGGCAACATATACCTACTAATCCAGGAAGCTTTAAGAATCAAAATGTAAGATCATTCACACAAATAGATGTAACATAACTGAGTAGCCCAAATACTCAATAAGAACTGGGATTTTATCATATAAAGCATTTCTAAATTCCAGCTTGACTTCCAACTTTCAACCCTATTGAGAGTGAATGGAATAGCGAATGGCATATCCGAAGAACATCCATTAGAACCACACATGCCAGCTACTTCATTAATATTCAGGGCAGGCTAAATTCAGGTGTTACAAATCTTCCAATACAACTCAATTAAAAGAAAAATATTACAGGAAGGTAGCAATGACCTGTTGAATGCGAGCACGCTTTTGGAAAATCTGATCTTCATATACTGCAACTGACTGAATAAAATGCTCTACTTTATCCAACAAAACCTAAGAAGAGCGAGCCACATGATACTAATTTTTGAGAAAGACAAACCACATGACACTAATAAAGGATGAACAGAATAAATATATTCAGATGTTATAGGTCATTCTTCCACTGCACGTGTATTATTCCTCTCATCTATTTAGTTAAAATCATGTTACATTTCAATATATTTTCTTTTACTTTTAGAGGTTCTGAGAGAAAGATATATGTCATCATCAAACCAAGAGTTCTGCAAATTATTTGTTTACCCCTTTGGGATAAAACCATTCAATTCCAGCCATCTTTTGTGCCGCTTGATTAAAAGAAACTGCAAATCTTTTTACCAAGCAGTAGATGTTACTACCACCTTGGAAAGGTTACCAACTTTGGACAAAACTTAGTAGGTTAACTTATCCATATATTTAAAATAGATGGTTTTGTTCCTGTTACGAAATTACGGAAATGTTAATGGTATAGAATAGATGCCTCCAAGTGCAATATCGTCGCCTCAAAAAAAAAAAAGTGAAATGCCATCAAATGCCAGAAATATAGGCTAGTAAGTTTTGATGAAATCTCGCCACTTTTTTGGGGAATGAAAAGACACTATTTTGAGTAATAACAAGAGAAAAAAGGGTGATTTCTAGACAAGACATTAAGGAAATTATTAGTGTTCCCTTCAAAAAGGAGAAAAAGATTACTAGAGTTTCTAACAGCGCATAGAACATCACGTGCACAAAAAGACAGAAGTGATGGTCCATTTTACCTCGCCCCTGTCTGTGAGGTAACCTCCTATTGAGACAAACTCCCTTCTGTAAATGAACATAAGAAGGTTTATTGCACCCTGCATAATCAAGAAATCTTTAGCACAGTCTACAGATTTCTAGTAGGAAACATCAAGCTAAAAGTTCAGTATTAGTACGAAGAAACATTCTAAGTGCATAATAGAAATGGGGATAAAATCAACCTCTCGAATTTCCAATGTCGGCATATGAGGGAGAAAATCATTTCCAACAAAGAAGCATAGAAAGACAAAATCATCCACTATACGTTCAAAGTTTATCTTAAATGGAGCATCAGAAATTTCCAGATCTTTCTCCAAGTACTCCCGCAAAATCCAGATGTTAAGAAACTGCAAGCACAGTTAAATTCATCAGAACTCACACCTCCTGATTACTGCCACAGAAAAGAACAAAAAGGAAAGTTTAAAGTGAAACACTTGGTTGATCATATGATAGATACATTCTTTTGAAGATTACCTGATATTTCTTTTTATAAATGGGCCTATCATCCACAGCATTTTTATTCTGCCCACCTTGGCAATCAGCTGCAAAATGCCCTAACTGACCACAAAGGAAGCATTTATCCTGTTGCCCTGGTAGGGATATCACCTGTACAATGAGTCACAAAAAAGTTCTAATAAAAGTTAAACAGAAAGAACATACGCAAACAAATGAAAATATCTTCCGCCAACAACGTACCCATGATGCAACAGAAGTACTTATGCATATTTATATAGGTATCAAGTAAAGAATATGAAGTCGGTATATTGTTTATGTAAAGGAGCAAATGTAAACATTTGGGTTATTGCCCCCACTCAAAATGTAATATGTACAAATTTTGCTGTTCCCCGATGTGCAACTATGTAGGTAACTAAAGGTACATGTCTCACTGAGGAATTAAAGATCAACTTCACAGACCTCTCGTAAAATTGAAAAATGGATCTCATGAGTAGCCAAAGAAAGCATTATCAGATCAGCATCCTGCATAATGATAAAGTCATTGAGAGTAAGAGTGCAAGCAAGAGAGAGCATATAATACCCGTATGTGAATGAGAATGACAGTGGGAGAGATAAAGAAGATCCTGTGTGAAAAAATTATACTAACCAGACCATATAGACAATGACGAGTGTTTGGGTTGAAACCAGGAAGATTACGCTGCAGGCGGATGTATGACATAACCTTGTGTTCACCCTCTCCAGGAACGTTTGCATCAGACAAAATAACCTTCAAATAAGCACCCAATGCACAGCTCCATGAATATAAATAGAGAGAGAAGTATCCTGAAATCAATTATTGACGCAATGAAACCAGCAATGATTACATCGCTGATCAAGGAATGCATAATGACTCGAGTTGGATATCGTGAACATTATACAATAAAAGGTTTTACACCTTAACTGACTGCCATCCAGTGGTATGATTCAATCTCAAATGTATATAGTATTGAAGTGCAACTGAGAGAGCAGCCATGAACTCAGTTCCGGGGGTAATGACGTTTGAATCAGATGTTTCAGGTTTCTCCTGAGACAATTTTCTCCCTTCAAATTCAAACTCTTGTCTCAATCTTTCCTCCTCGGCTGCCTGACAAATATATTAATAGAAAACTTGAACAAGTTGGTAAGGTTCAGATTTTTATAAACTTAATTAAAAGTGTGAAATCATTCTCACTGATTCAGCTGCATCTTTTGCAGCTTTGAAACGCCGTGAACGTTGTTGGTTCATTTTAGCCCTTGGAGCAACACCATCTGCAAAATCCAGGCTCCTATGTGTTACAGTTAATTTACATGCTACAATGGACCATTTCTCAAGAATACAGAACTCACCTATTGCCATATACAACAGCTTTCTTGGCCGAACCAGACCAAACAGATGATCAATGTAAGCAAAGATAGTCTTAAAGACTTCATCATAAGTTTGAGGCGCAGGCTGCTTGTACAAAGATGATATTAGTAGAGCATACTTGAAAATGAAGTGTGAGACAGAATATTTCATTGTTCTTTCAGGGATCAAAATAAGGGTGCTTTAATGTTAGAAATTTGACCACATTATGACACATTAACTCTGGTTTACATGTCACAATGAAAAATCCAGATCCAGTGTAATTTAGTAAATCTTGAATTTTCAACCTGAGCAAATAAATATCAAAGTATGGTCACACATCATTAATGTGCTTCTTACAAAATGGTAACTGAAGGGATGACGATTAGGCAACTATCATTTCTTTAAAATGTAAGAACTATGCAACTAATCAACCATACTACTCAAACTTCAAAAAAAAACTAACAAGTTCATAAAACCTTCGCAGATTAGTTCAAATGTGTCTATGCATTACACTAAACTGTGTAAAGCAATCATGTTAACATACAAAGAACCTGCTTGTTTCAATATCTAGTTTTAGTCTGGCTGCATTATAAAACTGCATATTAACACTAAATCTACAAAGAACCTGATCAATTCACTAGGTATTTAGCAGCATTATCACTTTATCAGTCTGGTTGAATTATAAAAGGATATAGGAAACAACTACCCAAATTCCATCAGTGAATACCCAAAATATCCCAATGTCATTGGAGATGTGGATAAGGATCGATCAAATAATACAACTAGATAGATGACATAAATAGGAAGGTTCTCATGGAAGGGTACCTAGACCTGCCTAATTTAATTCGAACACATGAATTGTCAAAAGCCATGATTGGATAACCCTAAGAGTATGAAATTGTTTTCCACAGTCCAGGGAGAAGTTTTTTAGGGGTAATCCTGAGAGAAGTTAAAGGGTAATATTAACAATTAAAACATGCATTCTCAAAAAATAATAATAATAATAAAATATGCAATTTCGCATATCACAACTCATCCATCTCTGTAGCTAAATAATATGCTTAACCCTAAACAATACTCAGCAATCATCACTCTACAACATATTTTTTGGAACAAACTCTTTGAAGTTTGAAATAAAAATCCAGTATGCATTTTCTTTAGATGAATAAACGGGACCGAAGTCCAATCTAGTATATGTTTTTATGTGAAATTTGATGTTCAAGAAGCGATGTTTTATCTTTAAGACAAGCTACAGTACATCCACAGCTCAAGCAAGTCTATTGTTAATGGTTGCTTTGCTCGCTTTATGACTGCAATACGCCAAGACTCTGACTGTAACCAATCATTGTATAGTGAGCATAGATTCATACACCTTGCGAGCAATGAAGAAAAAGCAAATAAACTATAAAAACTGAACTCATTCTTCCCATATTAATAAGCAATTTAGCAAAGTGCAAAGTAGAGCATTTTCCCACTCCGAACCGCCAAAATTAGACGAACTTTTCTGCAAGGTTAAATAAGGGGCACTGAGCTCACCCTTCCTTCGGGATGGAAGCAGGGATGAATGATGCCGTTCATGTCGAGGTAGAGGTTGTCGAACTCGACGCCATTTGGGTTCGGTCTGGAGAGATCGACGGGGATGGCGACGCCGTCCCGGCCGTCCGACGGCTCCTCCTCGACGACGTTGGAGATCGAGAGAGGGTAACGATCGGCGAGCCATCGGTAGAACGCCGGAACTCCCATCGTTTTCCTCGCACTCGCCGCCTCTTCTCCTCCTCTTCAACCGCCTCTCTCGATCTCCACCTCAAGAGCTTTCCCGTTTCCGATCGCCTTCTTTTTTTTTCTTTTTTCTTGGTCGGTTCGAGATCTGATTAGAAAATGGAAAGCAGATACATAAAGTTGGAGAAAACCGAGTCAAGCCGACTCGGACCGACTTTTCTGAACCCGGTCGGCGAGTGGACCGGTGTTTTTTTTTTTTTTCTATTCACGATTTCAATATCAAAAATTATTAGCATTTAATTAATTCGAAATTAATATTAAAAATAATATAATATTTCTCTGATTAAATTGACTACTTCAAAAATTAAATCCGATTTTAATAGTTCCCATCAACTCTGTAACACAATCCTAGTAATCAATTGTGTAACACAATCTTAATAATTAATTATGATAATCAATATGCAAAGGATCTAATGGAGGTGCTACTTATTTAAATAGGTAATGTCGTACTATTTATTTTAATAATTGTAGGATGTTCGATATACAGTAGATATAACAACTTATAATAAATTATTTAAGAAAAAGAAAATTTTATATTCATCGTATATTTAACATCCTACAGTTGTCATGAGAAGTAGTACGGTGTTATCTATTTAAGTAGGTAGCACCTCTATTTTTTTCATAGGCAAATCATACATTTTTTTAATATATTTTTTTATTTTTAATGAATATTTGGACGCAAATCAGAATACCTAATCCTTTATAGCATTTAAATTATAAAAAGTCCACTTTATTCATCGTCCATATTTTGCTTTTTTTTTCCTTTTTATATTATTGCATTTGGGGTCGTTTATTGACATCTGAAAAGGGAAAAAATAAAGATCAGTAATTTTTAATTAGGAATGTAAATGGAAATAAGTCATTATTTAGATAAGGTAATTGTTGAAATAGAGTTCATTATCACTTTTCAATTTGTATATGTGACATAAGTAATTATTTTTTCATTAAAAAGCAAAATTAACTATTTTAATCTTAATTGCTTAAATTCAACTATTGGACGTTCTATTGACATCACATAAGTCATAAAGTGGTTTACCACACTTATTAAATTATTAAAATAATATAAAGTTTATATACAGTAAACTTTCAGATTCTGTCAATATGATTTTTAATCATATATATTATAAATTATTATTGTTGCTTTACATTATTAATTGTAGCCTTTAAATTTCATTTATGTAGCACTCCACTAAATTTCATAATGTAGTTAAAGATAAATGTCAATCCACTTATTATCGCCCAAAAAATTATTAAATACTACAAATGGGACCCTGCGACAATTTTGATTGGTCCAGAAAATTATGTTCGTCACGTCCTAAAAGAATATTGAAGGATCTGACTTAGAAAATTGTGTGCTTTTTTTTAGTTGAATTGTAAATGGCGTGCTTACATTTTACAGTTGTTAATTTATTTTGTTTGCTTAACTATACTATTTTATATTTTCGTTTTTTTAATATTGCCATAAAAATATATTTCTGATTTGTTATTTTTATTTTCCATTTCCTCCTCTCTTTTTTATATTAAATATAAATAAATTAATAAGCCAAAAAGATAAATTAAAAGGTCCAAAAAAGATTTAAATAATTAGAATTATAAAAATATTGAATATATTTATTTAGTGTTTTATTATTTCATAATTAAGATATTTAAACTAAATTAACTTCAAAGTATCATAATCAATTATACATAAAATAATTTATCAAACACTTATCTTATCTATTCATTTTTTTTAAAAAAAATTAGTACTTAAATAGTTATTAGTAATAATATTTATGAAATATTTTATGAGGTAGCCAAGCGGGTTCTATTATCATAGAAACTTATGAGAAATTTTTCAAATTTCCTAAACATGACAGCCAGTTTATTCCAGGGATGTTTTCAGTTTTTATTTTATTTTATTTTATGTTTGACAAATAGAATATTGAATCAATATAAAACATTTTCGAATTAACCAAAAATCGTATACCTGAATTTACTTTGGATGTTTTATATTTCACTTGGGAAAATCTTCTCATTTTATGAGGAGAAAAACATCTTACAATCTCATTTTATTTTCTCTAGTGATGACATAAAATATAATTAACTTATTTCAATCCATAATAAAAGAAAAGGAAAATTATAAAATATTTTGCAATACTGAATTAACTTTGGGCCGGCCCAAAAATTACTTATAGGCCACTTTTTAGTACACGGCCTTCGGATTCACGATCCAATAAACCCAACAACTCAATAGTTTCTAGGGTTTTAGTTCCGGCGGCGCCTTTAAAAGCTCCTCTCCTCATACATGCGTCCACTCTTCGGCGCGCGGGAAGGAGATCCATTGCACGCAGCAGCGACGCAGAACAAGGAGCGGTACCATCCGACGTCGCAATGGTTTGCCCCAATCTCCTCTCCTCCGTCCACAACTTCTCCATGGCGATCGATTTTTCCAATTTTTTCTTAATATTTTGTTGTTTCTTTCGAACGTTTTGATCTGACTTGGTTTTGCTTGGTGCTTGATTCCGATTTGATCCCCCAGTCGCTTGTAGCGAACGAGGATTTCCAGCACATCCTTCGTGTGCTCAACACGAACGTCGATGGGAAGCAGAAGATTATGTTCGCGCTCACCTCCATCAAGGGTATCGGCCGCCGCTTCGCCAACATCGCTTGCAAGAAGGCCGACGTTGACATGAACAAAAGGTCCTCTCTTTACGCCGGTTGACGTTCCGTTTCCTGTTTTTATTCAGTATCTGGAGATGCATTTTGGATCTGCATTGCAAGGGGTTGCCATTGTTCACATATGTGTGTATTTTATTTTGTATATAATTTTTTTGTCAAAATTGGTATCTGATCACAATTTATGCTGTACAATTATTGTTTACAATGCTGCAAAGGCTAGAAATTTTAGCAGTAGTTTAGAACATGTAAAAATATAAATCCAAACATTAGACTTAAAAGAAGAATGAAGCGGATCTTAACACCCTGACGACTCAGTGGTTGTTGCAGATCCAAACATTAATGGAACTTGAATTGCATATATCTTTTAAGTGATCTGAAAGGGAGAATACAATATCAATGTGGAATTCTACTTGTTTAGACAACTGCTTGTAAAGCCCTTGCAAGCTTAGTTTTTAGATGTAAAAATATAGTTTTTAGCATCCATCACATGTTATAGTTTGGTATTTTTCAAATTTCTTCCTTGTCTAAATTAATAGTTTCAGCAGTGGTCTTTTTATAGTTAGGTAAGTTATAGTCTGTATGATTCATTTTTCATGTTTAACGCTTTGCATTTGTTTTATAGAGCTGGGGAACTCTCTGCTGCCGAGTTGGAGAACCTCATGACTGTTGTTGCCAATCCTCGTCAGTTCAAAATCCCAGACTGGTTTCTGAACAGGAAGAAGGACTACAAGGATGGGCGATACTCCCAGGTTGTTTCAAATGCACTAGACATGAAACTTAGGGATGACCTTGAGCGGCTCAAGAAGATAAGGTATTATATTCAAGAAAGTAGCTTTACATTTGTCAGCAGTTAACTCTCGTTATTTTCTTATGTTGTTTATTTGACATTTGTTGCTAATTTCTGTGCTTTTATTTATATGATTTCTTAAAGACCTTTTTTATCTAGATAATTTGCTTATTATTGTCCAACTTGCTTCAAGACCAGATTTCCTATTGTGTAGGTTGTCAAGCATTCTTTTAGAAATATTTTCATATTATGCATTAAAATCCTAAATTTTAATAACCTACATCATCTTTGATGTATTTGTTAAATTTCTATTATTGTTCTTTACATCAATTCAGTTCTTTTATTTCATATGTGATGATCATCCTATCTCGGTGTTTCAATTTCATTAGTACCCAGTTAGCCTCTCTTGATATATGCTTCAAATTAATTATGTATAAAATCCCTTAGGGGTCATTTAGTGTGAGGTAATTCAGATAGACTACTTTTTATTTAATTTAAAATTTTTAGGGCCCCCCACATTATTGTGGGTTGCTGCAGCATTACCGATGATTTTTACATCTCCGGTAATTTAAATTATCATTTCCTTGGTAATCAAGATAGCATCCATAAGAGATGTCTTTTCATATTACCGAACCAAAATTTTTAAATATTCATATTTATTCAACATCTTCTTGTTTTCTTAATATGTTAGAAATAATATATTAGAAAAGTTCAACATTTGTTGCGGGTATCTTAGCTTAAAATTACCAAACACTATAATGTGATGTTACAGTAATTTAATAAAGTGGTGAACCAAATTACCGGTTAATAAAAATGGAAATGCGTCAGGTGATCCCTTATTGTGAGCAATTTGTAAAGCTTAACTTTAAAGGATGGATTTTTAATTATATTTGAATGTTATCAGATGTTGAACAGAATTTTCTCTAGAGGAAGGGCATTCTAGATTTAGAATGTAGTAGTTATCATGATTTGTCCACTAGTGTTCCAGAAGGGGAAATCTCTTGGCGTCGTTTCATGATATTTATCTTGAATTTCCCATTCTTTTTAATGTCAATTCTTATCATCCCAATCTGCCAAGAGATGTGTTGGATTTTCCTTATTGTAAGCTGTCTTTATTCGTGACAATATGAGTTCCATACTAAGGGAAAATGAGTCTCGCTAATTAGATAAAATTTTGTTGTTATGTATGTCCTGGATTTTTTATGAGAGAAGTGTGAATTTCTACATCTTGTTCTTGAATTAGGAATCTTAATTCTTTATGATTAAGATAGTTGTTCCTAGATGATCTTGGTTGGTGCATGTTGAAATGGATATTATGATGTATGCGCATTTTCCTGGTTTTTCCATATCCTGGGCCATCTTACTCTGCACCAGTGATTGATTGTAAAATATGTACTTAAATATCCTGTATATCAGTATATTCAGTAAAAGCGATACATTTTTGGATTATCATAAGCTTCTGCACATGTGATGAGCTTTAATGCCATCTTAGTTATGTAAATACGTATTAATATTTAAATCTCTTCTGACTTCGCATGCACAATCTTTTTCGAGTGCAGGAACCACCGTGGGCTTCGTCACTACTGGGGCCTTCGTGTCCGCGGTCAACACACAAAGACTACTGGAAGGAGGGGAAAGACAGTTGGTGTGTCAAAGAAGCGATAAGCAAAATGTTCTATTTGTACTTCTAGATGTTATTTCTGTGGATCTCGAACTTGGCGTTCAACTAGCTTTTGTCTACTTAGACTTGATGAGTGTTGCCTGGATTTATAGCAGTTTTGGATCATGGATACTTAGTTGCATTTTAGTATCTTCAATGTGCTGATCTTGTTGAGAGTTTGAGGTCTATTTTTTAAAGCATTATGAAAGATTTTCTTGACATCTTCTCCATGTATCCCCCCTCCCCACATTGAATTGGCAACTAAATTTCTTCTGTGTTGCAGTCCTCTCATGCTGTTTCAAGTGAAACTTTCTGAAATATATAAAACCATTATCTAGTTTCTTTATTGTTATCCATCCTATTATGAACCTGATAGAACACCAGAATTAAAAAGATAAAAGGAAGGTTTTAAAATTATATTCAAATAAGATAACAAGGGCCTTGTTGTGTGGAGAGGATAACAGGTTGTTATAACAACTTTACATTCTAAAATTATAAACTAGTTACGTATTTGTTGAGTCTACATGTGTCCTCCTAGCATAAGTAAGAGGGTTTCTATCATTACACCGCTCTCGAAAATAAAAGATGCATTGTCCTCAAGGTGGAATATTGGAAACTGTCATCAATAAGTTATAATTTTCTCAACTTGTTTCTTTTAAGGGTCGATCATACTATTGAATAAGTAATTTCAGAGATGACCCACCAATTTCATTTACCCATCGGTGAGAGAATTTTATCTGGGTCAGCTTAAAAACTTCATATCATTTTTCAGAGGTAAAAGAGGTGGTGGAGATTGGGGTAAAGGACCACGAGCTAGTTGCAGCTCATAAGCAACTTTGTCGACTTTATGTACAACTCTATAAGGTCCAAAGTAACGAGGAGACAACTTTTCATAGCAACGTTTAGCTAGGGTTTTCTGTATGTATGGTTGTATATAAAAGAACACAACATCTCTTACCTCAAAAGATAATTCTCGCCTTTTAAAATCAGCTTGAGATTTCATGCAAGATTGAGCTTTTAACAGATTTGAGCATAACATTTTTAGCATCTCATCACGTTGTAGAAGTTGTTCTTCCAGCTCAATGATTTTTGTTTTCCTAAGAACATAAGGATGTAAACCAGGTGGATCTCTTCCATAAATAATCTTGAAGGAAGTCATTTGAGAAGAAGAGTGATAACTAGTGTTGAATGAATATTCTGCCCATGGTATGTATGTGGACAAAGTCTTGGAGTGTTCATGAGTAAAACAATGCAAGTATGCTTCAAGACAATGGTTGACTACTTCTATTTGTCCATTCGATTGAGGGTGATATGCAATTCTCATACGCAATTGAGTATGACTTAGGCGAAACAATTCCTACCAAAAAGCACTTAGAAAAACCACATCATGATATGAAATAATAGAGCATGGTATACCATGCATGCAAACAATTTCTTTGAAAAAGTTAGCTGCCACAATTTTGGTCGTAAAGGGGTGTGACAAAGTAATAAAATGACAATATTTGTTGAATTTGTCTACCACCACCAGAATTGTATCTTGGTCATTGGATGGAGGCTGACCTGTGATAAAATCAAGTGAAACATCCTCCCATATATGTTCTGGAGTAGGTAAAGGTTGTGAGAGTCCTGCAAGCAATAAAGTCTCATGCTTGTGTTGTTGACATAGCAAGCAATTTTGAACGAATTCTTTCACATTCTGCTTTAAACGAAGCCAAAAAAAATTAGCAGATATGCGCTTTAAAGTTTTCAGATAACTTCCACGACCACCTATTGGGGTCTCATGTGCTTCCTTTAGAATTTTTGTCTTCAACTAAGGAAAGTCAGGAATAACTAACTGAGATTTGTAGTAGAGGTGTTGTCCAACTACTGTAAAGTCTGGTTTAGAAGTGGGATCCGTCAGAACCTGCTCCATCACATCTTTTGTATATAGGTCAGCTACAAGTGCTTCTTTTAGAGAATTGAAGTCCAATGGTATTGACATGGCAAGAGCTAAGAAATCTGCATGTTGAGGCCTCCTAGACAATGCATCAGCTCCCTTGTTTTCACTTCCAACCTTATAGACGATTGTGAAATCAAAAGGTAAAAGCTTCACTAATAGTCGTTGTTGTTCTGCTATAAGGATTATTCTAGCAAGTACTTAAGACTGAAATGATCAATTTTTACTAAAGATAGTCATCCCAATAAATAATGTTCCCACTTGTGTAAAGCAAGAACCAAGGCCGACAATTCACGATCATATGTAGATTTAATTTTGCTGGAGAAAGAAAATTCCTTGCTGAAATAAGAGATGGATTGACCTTGCTGCAGTAAAATAGCACCTACCCCTTGAGATGAAGCATCACATTTTACCATAAATGGTTGAGAAAAATCAGGTAAGTATAATATTGGAACAGAAGTAAGAACTTTTTTGAGGTGTTGAAAAGCATCTTCCACCTTGGAGTTCTAAATGAAGGCATTTTTTGTGAGATCTGTGAGAGGTCGAGCAATAATGTTATAGTTTTGAACAAATCATCAATAGTAGCCCGTCAAACCTAGAAATCCTCTCAATTCCTTAACATTTGTAGGTAGAGGTCATTCCAACACAGCTAAAACTTTATTTGGGTCTACTGTCACTCCATCTTTTGACACTACGTGACCAAGACACCCCATTATTTGGTTGGCCAAAGGAGCAATTTTTTTGCATTGGCATAGTACGAACTTGTGGCTAGTAGGTTAAGGGTCATCTTGAGGTGTTGTTCATGTTGGCGTAAATTTGTGCTATAGATTACAATATCATAAAAAAAAAACAAGAATAAATTTGCGTAGATGAGGTCTAAATAGGTCATTCATGCTGGATTGAAATGTGGAAGGGGCATTTGTTAAGCCAAAAGACATAACAATGAATTCATAGTGCCCTAAATGTGTTCAAAAGGTTGTTTTAGGTATGTCTTCAGGTTGCATGCGAATCTGATAGTAACCTGACCAAAGATCAATTTTAGAAAAAATGGCAGCTGCATGTAACTCATCTAACAACTCGTCGATATTGGGAATATGATATTTGTCAGGTATGGTAATCTTGTTAAGAGCTCTATAATCGACGTAAAATCGCCAAGATTTATCTTTTTTTTTTACTAAAAGAACAGAGCTAGCAAAAGGACTTGAACTTGGACGGATGTAACCCAAATTCAACAAGGTTGTAACCTGATTTTCTATTTCTATTTTTTGGTAGTGTGGACAGTGATAAGGATGGAGATTGGGAGGTTTGGCATTTGGTAAAAGATGTATAGAGTGTGAATGTGTTTGAAAGGGGGGTAAGACTGTTTGCTCAGAGAAAACAAAAATACATTATTGTAGAATAGCTTGAAAAGTAGATGATAATTTCCATTTGTCACCTGAAGTGTTATGCAACTTGTTGAAACTTTGGAGTGAGGCTTTTGCT
This sequence comes from Pontederia paniculata, assembly GCA_001647135.1. NCBI lineage: Eukaryota > Viridiplantae > Streptophyta > Magnoliopsida > Commelinales > Pontederiaceae > Pontederia > Pontederia paniculata. The sequence continues at coordinate 39,304 of LTAE01000598.1, forward strand.
TGACCTGCTAGAAGGACACCTTGTAGCTTGTATCTCTTTCCTTGCCAATTGAAGATCATGAACATGTCTTTCGAATTAGCTTGGACGGTGTCGAGAGAAGCCAATCATTTGATGCCAAGTACAAAATTTGTGCCGCCAATTGAAAAAGGATAGAAGTCCTAGTAATGGTAAGATTAGAAACTTGTATGCTAATATTCTTACACATATGATCACAACAGACAATGTCACCATTCCCAATTTGAACACCAAATGATGAAATATGTTGGGTAGGCAGTTGCAATTCCTCCATGATTGAGTCAGCCACAAAATTGTGGGTTGAACCACTGTCCACCAGGACGAGGACTTGTTTTTGTCCGATAACACTCAACAACTTCATTGTGGTGCCTATTGTTCTTTCCAAAATGGCACGGAGAGATATCTCAACTAAGTCAGATGGTGGGTCTTCTCCTTCTTTGTTGTCATCCTCTTCTTCTAGAGTGGCTTCTTCGGAGTCAACAAGTTCTAATAAAGAAAAGGAGGAATTTTTGCAACGATGTCCAGGTGAAAATTTTTCATTACGTTTAAAACATAGTCCCCTTGCCAATCGAAAATGTCATTCCTCGTCCCAAGAGCGCATTGTCATAGGGGGAAGGGATGGTGTTGTCGTGGCTGTGGTAGGAGGTAGTCCAGGAACCATTTTTTCCTGAAGAAAAATGTTCACGAGGTGGAACTTGGTTGGAACAAATGGTGTTGGTATTGTAGTTTCCTTTGTGGCTGCCATTTGAAGATGACTTGCCTTCAAATTCCAAGGCTAAACTCATCGCTTTATACACTATTCTGGGCTTGTGGATGCAGACCGTAGCTTTTAGTTCCTCCTTTAAGCCACTAAGAAAGACACCGAGTAGGCAATGCTCTGGCCAGTTGCGGACACATGCAACTCACTTTGCAAATTCCTGACGATATTCATGAATTGTGCATGTTTGATGAATATTACAGAGATGCTCATCGGGATTCAAGAATTATGTTGGCCCATAACTTTCTTGGAGTGCTCTAACCAATTCTTCCCAGTGTAGCAGGGTGCGTTCGCTGTTGATCCATGCAAACATATCTAACACATCTCCTACTAGATACATGACTGTTATATCCACTTTCAGGTCATCCGGAGTTTGATAATAGCGGAAATATTTTCCAGCCTCCAAAATTCATCCAAGAGGATTACCTCCTTCAAATTTGGGGAAGCTCATTTTTGTATGAGGTCGTCGAGAAGGATTTCTTGCCCACCATGGAACATCCATATCGTCATTTTCTTGTCCAATAGTTTTTCCTTTAAAGCATGAATTGAAGCTGGATTCTTCATGTTGCACACCACTAGCTTGAGTTTTGAGGGCTGCTACTTCTACCGTCAGAGCATCAATATAACTCAGTTTGTTGGTAATGATGCTCAATTGGTGTGTAATTGGGTCAAGTTCTTAGTTGGTCATTTGATCATCATTGGGATTTGGAAACTCGTGATGGATGTGGGATGATCTAGTTTTGACCACCAGAATTAAGAGGATAAAATGATGGTTTTTAAACTAGATTCAAGCAAGATAATAAGGGATTGTTCATATGGAGAGGACAAAGCTCCAGGAATAACAATTTGTTATAACAACTTAACATCATGAAATCATAAACTAGTTACATATTTAAAGGAACATAATAACTAACTACTATAGTTCCTACAGATGTGCATAATGCTTCCCTCTTTAAGTTGAACCCCCCCCCCCCCCCCCCCGCCAACTTTTCGGTATAGAAAGTATATATCTATAGGTATATACTAGTAGATACAATAAATATATAAAATAAATGTTAAAAGAGAGCAAAATTACTTACTTGGTGTAGTGGTTAGGGGGTTTTGGGTACTATGATGAGGTCAAGGGTTCAATCCTTGGCCCCTCCAATTTTTTTTTTTACTTTTATTATGTATCGGCCCCCCCTAACTTTTCGTTCTGGGTCCGGTCCCTGGGTGGTAGTGAGGTTGTTGTTAAGGAAGGTGATAATGGAGTTTGTTGTTGTTGGGTTCATGGTGAGATAATTTAACCTTATCTAAATTGCTTATATGTGTCCTTCTCTTAGTATAAGTACGAAGAGGAATCCTATCATAACCTTGTTGCTCATTTACATTGAAATGGTCCTATTTTTCAAGGAAGTGCTTCAATTGGAGATACAATTTTCATGCATTGTCTTTATGATTCATTTTCATTCTCCCTAAAAAAACTAGTTTAATTGACTTTCACTTGTCCTTAAAAAAGATGGCTTTCATTTGATAAGAATCATCTATTAAAAAAAGAGTTTTTTATTTATTTTTATCCTCTTCCATTTGTTCTTAGTGCTCAAGTTCATCCTTGATGTTTTGATTTTTGTGTATCTATCCCTTGCCATCTTACTTATGAAATGAGGCTTGTAAAGCTTATTTAGGGCCAAGTGGCATATGATTCTAATCCTAATCCCATACGAGATAAAGTTAGATATATGTTGAAAATAACAAGTTAAATATTATATTCCTAGTTGCATGTGGTATTGGCATCCAATTGGAAAATAAATAGTTTGTCTTCCATAGCAAGTGTTGACGCTGCAATCTTGCTAGTGGAGTTGATCCTCTATTTGATCCTTTTTTATTATGCCTCTTTAGTAGTTTCAATGGTGTTCACGTCAATTGGTGGCTTTATGAGCATGCCATTCATGGATTGTGAGTCACATGACATAAGAACAGAAAGGTTGCAAGGTCATTTCTTTACTCTTGAGCCGTTTGAGTTGAGATTAAAATTTAGAGAATATGTATTAAGATTACATCACATTAGAATTATAGATAAATTTATTTTAAATGTTTAGATTAAATAAATATTACGATAAAAGTAAAAGTAAAATAATAATAATAAAATATAATATTTAGAAAAATAAGTGATGTTAAAATAATTTTAATTATATTTATTAATGCACATATTTTTAATAATAAATATAAATTTTATTTCACTACATTTATAATAACATATAATTAATTATTAATTATAAGAATTTAGTAATTAATCAGTATTCATAATTAATTAATTAATTAATTAATATTATTATATAGTATGATAATTTACGTACACCATTAATTTATAAGCTTAAATAAAGATTCAATTACACAAAAATAATTAATTAATAGTCATTACATTAATATAGTATTATAATTAAAAAAATAAAAATAATGTTATAAGAGAGAAAGTTAATAATTCTTGAGGTCCTTAAGAATATATTTAAATGGATTAAAAGTAATGGTTTCATATGTTTTCGATGTGATTTTAAAAAAAAAATTGAGACTTTGATCAACTTATTTCTAATTTTACAAGTGTTTGACAAGTTTAAAAAATAATTTCATATTCTTTCACTTAATTTCAATCCAAAAGGCACCATGCCGAAGACAAATATGCTGATGCAACTCCCGTCATCTGCACAAGCATAAATTTGTGCATTAGAGATGTTTGTTTAGAGAACAAAAAATTGAAAAAAAATAAAAATACTCATTGTATATATTTAAAAAAAATAAACATATTATTCTACCTTGAGAAGAATATTAAAAATTAAAATGTTATATTTTGTAACTAAATGGTATCACCGAAAATAATATGTAGTTTAAAAAATGAAATGAAACTAAAAATGTGAAAATGGTGGAATACAAATATTTCTCAATAATATAAAAAAATAATGTGTTGATCAATTTTCTTACAACAACTTGTCCTAACACACAAAAGGAGAGTTAAATGTTAGAATTGGAAATGCTAGTATCTATTGCTGTCATCAATTCTGCTGCTCGTTTAACACAAGGAGTGTGGAGACCAGTCGTTGTTAGTTTTTTGTTTTTCCTTCTCATATATATGAATATGAACAAAGAATAAAGATGAATTAGGCAAGTGCATTTGTGTTCAACCCATGCTTTTCTTTAAATTTAAATAAGACATTCTGAATTCTCAACTGTAATCAATGACTAAGAGGCTCAAGTAAATATTTTGTGTTATTACATATGAAATTTCAATCATGACAATTCAATTTCTCCGATTTTAAGACAAAAAATCTTTTATTATATTTTAATGTAGAAGGGGTCTCGGGATTCGTGAGCACCCTCCTCTTTCCTTCCACTTTTTGTTGATTGGTTGGAAGCATGTGGTCCTCTTCTTCTCTTTCTACTAGTATTGGGAAAGGGGTAAGTGAGGAGGTGAACGACGAGGATAAAATAGTTAGCTTATGTGTTTCACATTTTAACTGAGAAATCGTCGATCATCGATTAAAAATATCGTTTGAAAAATAATAAAAAATTATATTTTATTATAAAAATTATATTGTAACTAATTATAAGATTGAATGATAGTTGTGGAGATTTAAATTAATTTATAAATAAAAGATAAAAAAAATTGGTATAAATACAGATAAATCTAAGAAAAATATGTTTGAAACCTCTTCTTTTTTGATATATACATTTTCAACTTGGGTTGCAGAGTTCATCTTTTTTGTTTTATCTATTATCAAACACAAAAGAGCAAATAATTTTGTTTCTTGAAATTATATATTTTATGTAATGAAGTGAATGATGAGAAAATTTTGACTTGTACATTTGATATTTTAATTGAAAAATCGTCGATCACTATTAAAAAGATATCATCGATAATAAAATAAATTATCTCATTAGAAAATGAAACTGGAAAAAGTTACGAAAATTTACATAATTTACAAGTATGACCAGGTCAGATGAATCTAATGAAAAATATATGTTTGAAACATTTTCCTCTTAATATAAATACTTTTTATCTTAGGTTGCAAGTTCATCCTTTTTCTTTTATGCTTTCTCTAATACACAAAACAGAAAAAAAAATTATTTCTTAAATTTGATCATTTTAATTGAGAAATCATCGATCATCAATTAATAAAACATCTCATATAAGGTAATAAAAAAAATGACTTCTTAGAAAATGAATTGAATGACGGTTGAAAAAAAATACCTAATGCATAAATAAAAAAGTTTGCTCAGTCAACTATAAAAAAAGTTAAAATATATTGTCAAATAAATCTAATGAAAATATGTCTAAAAGGTTTTCTTTTCCACGCACACACTATTACATTAAGTTATAAAGTTCATCTTATTCTCTTATGTATTCTCAAATACACCAGAACAAATAACTTTAATTATACAATTTTTTTATGATATGAATGAGGAGAAAATGTTGAGTTGTATTTTGGATATTTTAATTAAGAAATGATCGGTCATCGATTAAAAAGCCATCACATATATGATTAGATCATGGAGTTGGGTATAATTGAATGATAGTTGCAGAAATTTGGCTAATGTTGAAACAAAAAATAATAATTTTTGCTCGGTCAACAATGAAAAATAAATAAATTGTTAAATAAATCTAATGAAAATTATGTTTGAAACATTTTCCTTTTGACATATACACTTTTACTTTATATTACAAAATTCATCTTATTATCTTATATATTCTCAAACACACAAGAATAAATAATTTTATTTCTTGAATTATACAAAGAGTGAATGAGGAGAAAATGTTGAGTTGTGTTAGACATTTTAACAAAGAAATCGTCTTTAAGAAGATATTACCTGTAAGATAATTAAATAAAAGAAATCGTCTCATTATAAAATGAAATTGGAACAATGCGTTGGGTATATAAATTGAATGACAAATGCAGAAATTTAGCCAATGTTTAAATAAAATAAAGAATTTCCTTTTATCCAACAATGCAAAGAGTAAAATAAATGGTCAAATATATGTATTGAAAAAAAATTCAACCCTACTTATTTTTTTTTAAAAAATCATATCTAAATATGATATTTGTCATTTGAGCTCATCCTACCCAAACTTAACTCAATCAATCCCATCAAAATTCATAATCCAAAGGTACCCTTAAGTTGCAAATGTATCTTAAAACAAAATTATCTTGAATTATTCATTCTTTTCAATCAAATACAAAAATGGGAACAACATAAACAAATTCCATTTTCTATAAATCTTGGTTTTTTTTTCTTAAAAAAAAGTCAAAATTTGGCAACCAAATGCTTGGAGTCACAGTAAATCTTTGAACTCACATGTGACAAAAAATGTTGGACTAATTTTATATCCTTAGCCAATTAGGTGCATGTGGGCTGACAAGGCTCCAACATTTCAGCCATATCACTTACATTACTAGATTTATCCAACACCTCTTGTGGAATATTTGGAAATCCTCACCTTGGGTTGGTGCTAAACCACAGTTAGTCAATTGACCATGTGCAAGTCAGCAAAAATATGATCAGACCTTCTGTCAGGCATTGCTTTCACTACATAAGCAGCTCAGCTGGGGCCATAAGGCCATTAGCATTAATCTCTGTGCCTATCCTCAATGATTTCACTTTGATGAACTGTCTGCTTCATCCATCTCCCTTCTATATATAGTAAGATCATTCAATTCCACATATTGCTGCAGTCAACCCTTTTTTTTTTGTCAAGTTCTGTGCATTTGATCCACACAAGTTATTGGTCTCTTTGGTGTTAGCTGGATCTTAGTAAGGGGTGCTTGCAGAGAGTTTCTGGTAAGAGCTCAGATCACAAGTTGAAGTTGTTATTACCAGCTTTCAGGTTTTTTTTTCCTTGATTTGGTGTTAGATTGAAGGAGAGTACTTGTCCAGGAAACATGAATGCATTAGCTGCAACAAGCAGAAACTTCAAGCAGGCTGCTAAGCTCCTTGGCTTGGACTCTAAGCTGGAGAAGAGTTTGCTCATCCCATTCAGAGAGATCAAGGTAGGACTTGATCTCATTTGCTTCTTCCTCTTCCTTTTGTCCTTCCTTTTGTTGTTCTTTTTTCTTCTTTTCTGTGATGCCCCTTCTTTGTCTAATTGTCTATAAATTCAGCATGTGATCCCTCTTTGGTGTACTTCAATGTATGGTAGCAGGCTTTTAATCATATATACCACTTATTTGTGTTTTTGTTTTTTTTATATTTCTTAGTACATGAACCTCTGTCTTCTCCAGTTGTCAATACAAAAGTTCTTTATATATGATACATGCATAATCTGATTTTTTTTCTTCAGCATACCATAATTTTATCTGTTTTTGCAATGAATTGGTTGTTTCTGTAACTTCCCAGTTAAGATAAATCATCTTTGTTTAATTTGTACAGAAGTGTTTTCTACTCATGTTTTGTACATCCCCTACTACATATTAGTTGTATCTTTAGGTATAAATCAGATTGTTTTATTTCATTTCCCAAACAACATTTACCTTAAATTCTACTACAGGTTGAGTGTACAATCCCCAAGGATGATGGGACACTGGCATCTTACGTTGGATTTAGAGTACAACATGATAATGCAAGAGGTCCCATGAAAGGTGGAATCAGATACCATCCTGAGGTGTGTACAACAGCACAAAACAAATTCTTCACTTACTGAAAGACTATTTATGTTGTTACTGACATTAATATTTCCATTAAATTTACTTATACTCCGGTATTATCATCATACTTTTTTCAGATTTGTATGTGCTGATATATGGAATAAAAGATAGAGGCATAAAAATGATATTTACATGCATGAAAAGTTCAGATTGGATAGAAGTTGCTTGATTTAGAATAGCACAGAATTCTCATTTGTTGAGATTTCATCCTTACTAGTTACTAGTAAGCACTTATGATTAGACCATTCTGATAAACCTTAATATCCATTATATGCATAATATATTGGTATCCTTTCTAGCTAGTCCTCCTATGCAACATATATATCATTGTCATATTAAACATCATTGCCAATTGGTTATTCTTACCTAGGATGCACTGTGCTAGTATTCTGTAAGTGTATCAATCCTATTCTGGATTAATCATATAAAGAGTCGGCCACTATGCAGGTAGACCCAGATGAAGTGAATGCCTTGGCACAATTAATGACATGGAAAACTGCAGTAGCAAACATTCCATATGGAGGAGCAAAAGGTGGAATTGGATGCAGTCCAGGTGAACTAAGCAACTCTGAGCTTGAGAGGCTCACAAGAGTTTTCACACAGAAGATACATGATTTGATCGGCATTCACACCGATGTTCCAGCGCCTGATATGGGAACAAACTCACAGGTTACTTTTGTTCCTTGATCGGTTTACATGCACATAATTGTTTGGGAATTTGGAAGAAATTCTGATGATTTCTTCTTGAATTTGCATCAGACAATGGCTTGGATACTAGATGAGTACTCCAAATTTCATGGACACTCACCTGCAGTGGTGACAGGAAAACCAGTGGTAAGTACACAAGTATACTGGAGCCATGACTGCTTATGTAATACTTATTAGCTTTCATAGTTGCAAATGACACAATTTGGTAATGTCCAAGGTTCATCTATGAAATGATCTTGTTCATTTATGTGGTTATTTTGGCATCTATATGCTTGGAAAAGTCTTTGCAACTCAGAAACCTTTTACATTACATTACACAAATAAATGAATTGGTAGCTTATCTGCTAAATGTTCTTGAGGCCATTGGAAAATTCAACATTATGAAGAATTTGCATCAGACATTAATCTGCTCAAGATTATCCTAGAATCAGGCTCCTAAAAATAAGGGAAAAGGGTTGCTAATTGAATGCAAAAGAAATCGAGACAACCATATCTTCTTGTATAATATATCAGATTCCTGTCATGCTACTCTTGGTTTCAAAGTCTCCTAATTGTTGCTTCAATTTTGCAATGTTATACATTCTTTTTCCTGATTCCCAATGTTCTAAAGATTGTAAACAAGTAGATATTTTATTTCCTGGACAAAACCAGAAAATTCCATTATCCTTTTGAACATATGACTTTTGATAACATTCCTTAATAATGGAAATTATAGGATATTTCTGCAATATGTTGAATTTTGTTTTCTCTGTGGATTCTTAATGTTTTTTTCTCCTGTTTCCTTGAAAAGGATCTTGGTGGATCCCTTGGTAGGGATGCGGCAACTGGAAGAGGAGTCATGTTTGCCACACAAGCTCTGCTTGCGGAGTATGGGAAGAGCATTTCAGGCCAGCGCTTTGTTATACAGGTTAACTATCTTCAACTTGTTTCTCAAGAACCTTTTGTTAAAAATCTTCAGCGATATATATATAGGGGCAAAGGAGTCCGTAGCACACTTTTAGTGTAGCGCGTGTAGCGCACAAGACACTTTCTGTACGAGTGCGCTACACATTCTTTTTCTCATATATACATATACACACACACACACACATGGTGAAAGGAGATTCAATGTTTCTTTCGTTTGAACCTTTTGTTATCAAGCTGAATTTATTATGTTGAGTTTGTTCATCGAGTTTGACTCGTCTTTTCCAATATTTTCAGGGATTTGGTAATGTAGGTTCATGGGCAGCAAAACTCATCAGTGAAGCTGGTGGCTTAGTAGTTGCTATAAGTGATGTCAGTGGTGCAATAAAAAACAGCAAGGGAATTGACATAGGAAAGCTATACAAACACTCACTCCAGCATCGCGGAATCAAAGGCTTTGATGGCGGCGAGCCAATCGACCCAAAATCCTTGCTAACCGAAGATTGCGACGTACTTATTCCCGCAGCACTTGGCGGTGTCATCAACAGGTTCAATTCTCTTCATCTTGTTTGATTCTCCAAGCATACCCAGTAAGTTCCTGTTCTAACATGAAGTTTTGTGCACATATTAGGGAAAATGCCAATGACATCAAAGCCAAGTTCATCATTGAGGCCGCAAACCATCCAACTGACCCTGAGGCTGATGAGGTGATTCCTACACATCAATTATAAGATAATTTTCCTATGCACATCCAGTTACCATTAGATCTTTAATAATATCTTTCTTATGATTCAGATATTGTCCAAGAAAGGTGTCCTCATTCTGCCTGACATATATGCAAATTCTGGTGGTGTCACAGTGAGTTACTTTGAATGGGTGCAGGTGAGTAACTCTTTCTTTTTTGTGGATTACAATTGAGTCTGAAATATAGTTTTATAACTATGATTGCAATGATGTCTAATCACAGAACATCCAAGGATTCATGTGGGATGAAGAGAAGGTGAATGCTGAGCTGAAAACATACATGACAAGAAGCTTCAAGGATGTGAAGGAGATGTGCCAGTCCCACAATTGTGATCTCCGCATGGGGGCCTTCACCCTCGGAGTGAACCGCGTCGCCCGGGCGACCGTCCTCCGCGGCTGGGAAGCTTGATTTCTGTTCTGCATGGGTTCCTTTTTTTTTTCCTTTTTGCTTCTTTGTTGTTCATGAACAGACAACATGATTCCTTCTTGCCATCCACAGATATTCCTTGTTGTACTTACAATAAATTTAAGGATGATGAAGATGAAAAATAAGCATTTGTTCGATGAAATTCGATCATTCGGAAATTCAAACCATTTACCATTGAATCACTTACTTTCTCATCCAAGCTAACTATGCTCTTCTAGGATTCAAGGTTGAAGAGGCAACAACAGTTTTAGGCAGGGACCTGAGCAAAATTTCCAATTCATATAGCTTTTGGACATAGAAAAAACTTAGATAATATAATAAAATAGTTCTAAAGGGATGTGCCAATTGCCAAAATATGTTTATAAATATAACTTTTGGACATAGAAAAACTTAGATAATATAAATAAAAATAGTTCTAAAGGGATGTGCCAATTGCCAAAATCTGTTTATAGATGAAGCCGACAGCAAATGTGATACCTTGAGATGATGAAGATAAAAACAAGAGTTTGGGTCCCAAAGTTCCAACCTCGGCATCTGATATGTTGGATTCGGTGGCTGGCCGGCCAATCCCTCTCTATCAATCCTTACTGGTCTTATCTGGAAGTTGGCACAGTGCCCATTGATTTATTTTATATGTTATCCAACTCTTTATTCCATAAAAGAAGGCTCACAGGTTGAAAAGGAAATGAAAATAGAATGCTAATTCGTGGAAAAGAGTTATGATAATTATTTTTAAATCAAAGTCACTAATAATTTTGGTATGCTATATATGTCCAACATATGAATAGAATTGGAAAAACCTTATTTGAACTAGATCATTAGCCTAAGTTAAGATATAAAAGAAATAGTTGAAAGAATCATATGTTTACACAATCTATCATTTTTTTATGTATCCATCGGGATATAAAGTTCCTATCAGTATTAGACATGAACTTCTTTAATGATGTATTTTCTAAGAGGAGCATTTTAAGATTGTGATAGTGAATTTGGCATTTTAATAAAAAAAAAACTTAGACTAGTTCTACCAATTCTTTAATAAAAGAAGGGTGAACGATAAGTTTTTCATATAGGTAAAGCATCCGCTATACCTAGCGTGCGAATAGACTATTACCTAAACGAGATTTTAAAAATTATAGTGGCAATCATTAGCTCATCTTTGAATAATGATATTTTTTGAAATTTGAACTCGAGATATAGAGGTGATAACTGGTCGAGTTAGGTCAGATTTAAAGTAAAATTTGATCCGACTAAAAAATAATAAGATTAGATCGGGTTGAGTCAGATTAAAATATATTTTTTTTAAACTCTATTCAGCTCAACCCAACTCAAAAAATTTCGAGTTGGGTCGGATCAAATCATTAAGTTGAGTCATTTATCTTTTGGACTTCGTTTTTTTCATAAATCTAAGACTTTTATAAGTAACAATATATTTTGAAATAAAATATAATAAAAATAAATGAAGTTAATGAGAATAAATCTTGAAAATATTGAAATATAAGTAATTTTAATATTAATTACTCATTTTTTATTATATTAATATTATAATTTTATGTCATTCGAGTTGAGTTTTGAGTAATCAGTGATTAAATATTTAACTCGTTATGATATCCAAAATTAATTGGATTTGATCGAGTATAATCAAATCGATCGAATCGAATTGATCGAGTGGTCGGGTCGAATTAAATCTATGCTCACTCCTATCGAGATCTATCATTTCGAAAACAAAGTCCACTGATCATATTTACCGACCTTAAAAGATGTTGGCGCGAAAGACTTGACCAATTGGTCGTCCATTTCCCCTATCTTTTGGAACTTCTACTTAGTTTTTGGTAATTTCTTAAATTAATCATATTTTTCGAATTACCCAGAGGCATCTCTTTCATTTTTTTCGTCAGTTTGAAATCTAATGTTACAGAAACACAGATTATAGGAATTTAGTTATCTTTAGTGTCACCTTTGTAAAAAAAATATTGTTGATGTCCTCTCAATTTGAACTAAAAGAAAAACACTGAACACTCAAAACATGTCAAATGATAATTTTGTGATTTTGTTTTTCAGTGACACTGATTGATTCGTATTGCCAACGATTGAATAAGATCAATTTGGAAGGATGAAACATTAAATGCCTGACATATGCCTATGTGTTTTGTAGCTTTTGAGATAATTTAGAATGTTTTATTGGTGCATATTGTTCTTTTATTAGGTTATCTTATAACAGTGATTGAGATTAACATGTTAAAGTACAATAACTATATATTGAGGTCAGGATGAACAGTGGAAGGCTATTACATCAGTTAGTTTAAATTACTTGTGAATAATAGGTTAGCATTCACTATGAATTTCGGTATGAGAAACGAAGGACTAGAAAAATAACGACTCGTTATCTATGACCTCTGATTTTTTTTTGAGTTTATTTTGCCCATTGAAATCGAGAAAAAATTTTAAAGCACAATTCGATGAGCACAAAAATTATTAAAAATGAGATACTTAGTACTATCAAATTCGAGCTTCGAAGTTCTCTAATGATAGAAATAATTTTAGCTATATTGTAGCTGCTTCATCATGAGTTGTCCCAAAAATTTAGTATTATCAATGTTAAATTTCGAATTAGACGAGAAAATTAATATAATAACTCAAATTTGACCTCCAACATCATCACTGATCTTAAATAATTTACACCTTCATAATTACAAAAATAATTCAATATAGGCCAATGTGTTCTGTAATCTTTCTCGGTATGGTATGGTACAACTCAAATGCTATTCTTTACATGAAAACTGGTTCTTCAATCTTGATACATGCAAATAATTTTCTGTTAGCATGAAAAAAAAAACAAAGTAGTAGTCAAATGAATAGGAACAACCGAGTACTCAAACACCCAAAGGATTCATGTCAGTGCAAAATAACAAAAAAATGGCTATGCAGTTGAAGGCAAAAGGACTGAACCAATTGGAGTTGGTCCGAGAGATGCGGGATCTAAGTCTCGAGTTGAGATATAAGTACTAATAGTTTCGAATTCGAACTTCTACGTCAATATTTGTTTAGAGAAAAAAATTTATCGTCTCAATTGGATTAGTCAGATCTAATAATTTTTAATATTAATACTTTATCGAATTAGTCGGATATTAATAATATATAAATGATTTATAAAATAAAAGAAGCAAAAGCACTGCTCACTGCAAAATATGGTTCATCTCACCAATCTTTGAATCTTGCCACCAGTAAAAAACACATTTTTATTTTTACCTTCTCGTCCAAACACATCATTTCTGTTTCCGAACTGTTTCAACTGTTTAATGTCTGGACTTTATGTGCTCAAAATTTTAACTTTTCAGTTGACGATGTAATGAACTAAATTCAGAACTCTATATTTGATCACATCATTGCTGTCTCGTATATTATTCTTAACCCATTCTGAGAAAAAAAAATCATCAATCTTTTTGGAGACTTGTGAGGATTTCTGTGGGCAAAGTTTCAGTGTGAGACTGTGGCCAAAAGGCAAGGGAAAGGTGCAAATTTTATTGCTGAGTTTCTCATTTCTTTTATTTTATCTCCTCCACTTTCTTTCCTTCCCTTCCCTCTTGTCTGCAACCCCACTTTTTGATATCTGCCTCTTTTCCCTTTTGAGTGGCTTACAGTAATCCACCAAATTTGCAGCAAAATCCAATCTTGGTGGCCAAAGTTGGATCTTTGGGATCCCTCAGTTCAGTTTTCTGAAGGAAAGGTGAATCCTTTTTCTGGTTTCTCTGTCGGGATTCCACTGCTTCTGATCAATTTTCCTTCCATTGTTTCTGAACTCCCTTTTGAAGATTATTTTGAGGGAATAAATCTTGGTTTAACTCAAAAGATTCGTTTTGCAAAGGATTCTTACTTAAAATTCCAAGCTTTTTGGGTTGTTCTCCCTGACATAAGGGCAAGATTGTTCCTTCACGGTCTCGTCAATTCTTTTGGAGGTTGCTGTCACGGAAATTGATCTGGTTCTTATCAAAGTTCTCAACTTTAGGAAATCTCCTTCTTGAAAGTTGTCAGCTTTTTGGTTTGTCAGATGGAATTTAAGAAATTGTGATCTGACATGAGGGTGTCCTCCTGTAACTGCCACCATCCTCTGGTATGCTGCTCGACATCCTCATTCCAAACTTGCTCGCCCAGTCCTCCGAAATCGAAGCCCACAGATGCGCAGAATCCGTTGTCGAACCCGCCTCCGATCTCTGTTGTTTTAGAGAGCAGTTTAGCAGAAGAAAAGGTTCAGGTTGAGCAGGGCAGATTGGATGATGGAAAAGTTGAAATCACGTTAAAGAGCAGCATGAAGAAAACTAGAGGATCTTGTGCTGCAGAAGCCACCAAAGGAAATATAAAGTGGATGGATTTGTTGGGGAAGGAACTTGTGGAGGTCAAGGAGTTTGAGCCATCGTATGTTTCTTCTAACCATTAATCCTCCATATAATGCACATCAGAATTGTCCTTGTCACATTTTTCTACTTAAAGTTTTTTTTACTGTATGTGGTTTTTTTTGTTCCGATGAGATTGAGTGTAGTTATTTGAGAATAAGGTAATCCCGTTGCTTTGATATCATCCTTAGCATAACTATTCTTATCTATGAATGACTGATAGTATCTTAAAAACACTAGCATATAACATTGATAATGCACATCAGAATTGTCCTTGTCGCAATTTTCTACTTAAAGTTGGTTTACTATATGTGGTTGTTTTTGTTCCGATGAGATTGAGTGTAGTTATTTGAGCATAGGTAATCCTGTTGCTTTGACATCGTCCTTAGCATAAGTATTCTTATCGACGAATGACTGATAATATCTTAAAAACACTAGCATATAATAGTGTTCAATGCATACCAGATGTATTAACATTGCATCTGCCACCATTGATCTTCAAAATCTACCAAATGGCACAAACTATATCATTTTAAATGCTGGTTAGGAATTGTGTAGCTGATTTGAGCAGATCTTTTTACTGCAAATTCAGTACAGGTAAAACATCACTGCATATCCTTTTCCCTAATCAGTAGACCTTTTCAGTTCATGTTTCTTGTGTGTGTGTGTGCTGAAAATATATTCAAATCTTTTGTGGTTACTTTTTAGCCTAGTATTGCACATAATAATATATCATTCACTTCATGAAATTTCTTTTCTAGAAATACTAAAACTACCAAGCAACATGTTTTAGCTTCTGAAAGTCAAAGTATCTGTGTTGTTTCTTTTTCATGCTAAATTGCTAAATAATGCATGGAGGAAAGAAACACCTGTCAGATAAAACCTTGATTCTTCATGACAAATCAAACAGATTACACTATAAAAAAAAGCTATGTGCACAGATACATGTGGATTGATTAGGTAACTAGCATAAGCTTCTTGGTTTGTTGACCATTTCCGATAAATCTGTTGCTTTGATGTTGGAGAACTTTCAGTTAGATTTAATTTATTTTTGACATAAGATTTCTATGACATGCATGATCTACAGCACATAGCAGATGCAGGGCCCTGTTTGGATCACGTACATGTTGACACTGTATAAAATGTCAGATGTCTGGTGTGGAATGAAGTATGTTAGTGAATAGAGAAAAAGTGAACAACTTTTGTCGACATTCCATAGTTTTAGAGATTTCGTTCTTATGACAAGGCTTGGACAGACTTTCTGAGTGTTTTGGATGCGCCACACACGTATTAAGAATTAACATAAAACCAATGGTAACAAAATTATGATAATCTGCTAAGGATCTAGTTACCTGGCCAGTTTCCTTTCATAAATTTTTATCAGCAATAACATCATCTTATGGACAGAATACTAGTATGTAATCTTGTTACCTAATTTTCTTTCATTCATCCTTCCGTCTTCCCATTTTGCTCAGATTATTCAATCTGGTGCATTAGGGTCTATTTTGGACATATTAAAACTGAAATGTTATTTTTCAATTGGTACCAACTTCCCATTACTTTAATCGACTTGTGACATTTCTCTGTCTTACCCTCCATATCCACGACATATTCTGGTATATCAAGTTTCCTTTCTTTTCGTCTGTTGAGTATAGTTTTCAATTAATTATAAATCAGTAATTGTGTAGCTTCTCGTCTCATGTTATGTGTGATATAAAGCATATTCGTTAATCACTTAGAACTGAAAGTACTCATCTTCTAAGTTTGAAAACAACTACTATTCAGATTATGTGAAGACACTCATTTTTTTTTTATTTACCTTTTCCGTTGAATAGTGATATAGTTTGTATAGTTCCTCTGAAGCTGTATGGAGCTATTGGGTTATGGATTCTTTTTCAGGATCAAGAACCACATTGATGATGAGAATTTTTAGTCTCACTTACCTGTGTTTTGTGGTTGTTAGAAAATATGACATTGAAAAGGGTGAAATATATGGAATATATTTGATTTGGTAGTCTAATCACTTGCACATCATTCTAGTAACTTGAATTGTCTTTGGAGATGAAAACTAATACACTTTCTTTATATTTCTGGGTTCTCTAGATATGTCAGGTGCATCTCTTATGATGCTTAAGTTGAACTTTAGTTTCTATTTATTTTCATTGTTGTTTGAACTTTCTTCCCTAGAATACATCAGTTCTGATACTATGACCGAGCCACGAGAAAAAGTTGCTTTTGTTAGTTCGTCATTGGAAACTTTAATATATATTCTGGTTAAATGATGTTTTATCAGCTAACTTGTTGTCCTGATAATAGTCTCATTATCAGAATGAACCTTTGTCTGATTACAGTGAATCGGACGACTCGGACGATGACATAGATGTCAATGCGTCATGCCATTGTGTGATCCAATGAGATTCTTTTGTGCCGAGGAGTCCATTCTTTGAGAAGATGAATCTGCAGCTATCAGCTGACGAGTCCTCGGCTTCACGATCGCATCACCTCTGTACAGCTTCATCGGGACACAACCGCGCAGAGGATTTCGCTTTAATTATCTCAAGCGCATGCCATTCCCATATCCAGCATTTGTCAGCATCAGATGCATCCACTCGTCGGATTCAGTCAGGCATAAAGGTTATATTTCTTTTCCGGAATGCGATGCTGCCCAACTATGTGCAGTTCCTGATGGAGTGTGTATCAGTGTAATGTGGCCTGTTGCAGTGCCAATTCTCTCTTTTTTCTGTATTTTCTTTATGTGTCTTTAACCAGAGCTTTGTTTGACTGGATAGAGTTTGGAACTCATGCTTTGGCAATGAGGATTCCTCCATTACATTTCTACATGAAATGGCGTTTATATATTTGTGACTCCAATTCCCACAAGGCATTAAACCTTGATGTTGTTCTATTCCATTTCGAGATGTTTGATGACATGAGAAAACAAATATATGGCGTTAATTTTGATTGATCAATTTTACTTCAGTATTTATAATATCATCATGACAAATATCTAAAATATTTAGATCAAGATTTATTATTGAATTTACATATCTATAATTTTTCAGAGCAAAAAACATTTTTTCAATGAAAAATAACATTATATTTAAAAATAAATATATGTTTTGCCTGTTTATAATATTTATATAATGTTTAAAATAATTGCCATACAAAATTCACATTATTTTTTCTTTTTACATTATGACTATTTATTTTGGGTTGGAGGTTGCCCTCCGCAGCTCCCTCGTCTGCATGTATCCCAGGCGCGTGCGCCAAGTGCGGCCTGGAGCTGCAGGCGGTGGTCCGCCTGTTCTTTCGAACGAGGTCGCTCGGCGTCGAGTGCAGTTTCGTCGCGGAAGACTGGTAATTTCTTCTTGTGCACGCGATTCGAATGGCGCTTCTTGGCATGTTTGTGAGCTGCGCAGAGATGGATGTTGCCGATCAGTTGTTTGCGCAAATGGCTGAGAGAGATGTTTGGTCGTGGACTTCTATTGTTTTAGGTACTGTTCAATCTTATGAGGTTTTGGGGAGAGATCATGGAGATCGGTGCTCTTTGTCAAATCTTTGGACTGCTGCTCAGGATGGTTCTCTTTGGGCACAAGGAGAAGCTAGTTATTATGTATATGCACTTAAAATTGCTTTTATTTCCTCTCGATGAACAGTGTCGCTGCATGGATGATGCAATTGCCATGTTTCAACGGGTGCCAGTAAGGAATGTCGTGTCATCGACCGGATTGCTTCCTGGGTTGGTGGATTCAGCCGTAGAGATATTCGATCAGATGCCTTAGAGGACTTTTGTTACTTATAATGTTCTTTTCGTTGGATTTTGCCAAAATGGTAAAGGATCCGGAGAATTGGAGTTATTTCAGGAGATGTTGCTGAGTCGCATTGGGATATCGAATGTCACACTGACTACTATCTTGAATGCTTGTGTGACAGTGTTCGACTTGAAGAAGAGCGGACGAATTCACACATTCTTGGTTAGAGTGCTTGGATTGAAGCAGCTTTAGTAGACATGTATTCTAAATGTGGATGCTATGGTCAGTGTTCTTGGATTTGGGGTTTGTTCATTGTAGTAGAACAGCTAATAAAGTGCTGCGATGTAAGCCAGATGCATTGGTTTGGTGGTCCGTACTTGAGGTTTCCAAATTACAGTCATATCCAACACTGGAAAGACAAGGTATGCAACATCTCATTGCATTGGAACCACGAGATCCATCCATTTATATCCTCGTATATAGTTTGTTTCTTCTTCTGGAAGATGACATTACTCAGAAAAGGCAAAGGCTAGAATTGCGGGATTGGTGATGCATCCTGCTCGGAGTTGAATCATTCATCAACATGTGGCACAGGTAGATCACACCCTTTATCCAAAGGATATCTACGGTTGTGTAGTGTATGAGGGCTGGGTACGCGCCAGATACAAGCTTTGCTCTACATGAGATGGAAGAATACCAGAAGAGATAAATTCCTCTTCTATTGCAGTGCTAAATTAGCAGTCATGTAAGTTGTCCTGATAGCTAATACTTCCCAAACTGTGAGGTTATGAAGAATATTCATCAATGTTTAATTATCATACATTTATGATGTATGCTTCTTTTGTGACTGGGAGAGAGATCCCAGCAAGCAATGCATCCCGATTTCAGTCTTTATAGCTTCTCTTTTAGGGATTACTGGCGATAGAGATATCATTTTCTCAAATTTGTAAACACATACAGGGGAGTTTATTTGTTTAACATAGTTTCAAGGAAATCAACAAATTTTGGTTTTGTACATTAATTAGAGCACTCGAGGAAACTTTAAAATTTTCCATTGGTTAAATTTTGGTTCACAAAGAAATGGTTGTCATTCTAATTGAAAGATATATTTCACTGATTACCGTTTCTGCATGGATTGGGCTTGCCAAATTTTCTGCTAATTTCTGTTCTCAGGAGAGTAGATTTTCTCTGTTATTTCTTCTTTTTCCTCTTTCTCTTTCTCTACCTAAAGTGGTTTTTCAAGTTCTTTAATCAACCATGCACTATCAATCCATTTTGTTATAGCTCAAACATGATGATTGCTTATTTCTAATGGAAGGGTGACAACTTCATATGCAAGGGACACCCTCAAAGTACGGAGCTTCATGTGCAGAGGTGCACATTTACTGAGGTTGGTTGCTTTTGATCTGGTAGATCCCTCATCTATTGCAATGTTAACTGATATATTTTCCCAGAAAAAGAATTCCGTTAAATATCTGGGACTGTTAAAAGTGTCCCTTTTTCATTATAGTAGCAAAAAGTGATTTTTATTCAATATTAGTTATTTGCTAATCGACATTATCTGTGGCTTGTTCATTTCCTGAAAACAAGGTGGAAAACTACCTGAAAGTAAGTGAACTGCATGCAGTAAGCCAACAGGTTAGCCAATAATGAGCAACAGGCGATGCAATTTGGACAAGTTACAAATATCTGAGGTATGTTTCCATCAAGAAAATTATGCTCCAAGTTGAGTGCCTAGAGTTTCGAAAATCTTGTGAACTTTCATTGTTCAAGGTGCCAGTGATCAATTTCTTTTTCTCAAATCCAGATATTGAAGGCTTTCCAACTTGAAGATTTGTGTGGGGATAGAACCATTTAGCTTGTTATAGCTCATGTCAATGTAAGCGTCATTGACTAAATTGCTGAGCTCATCAGGAATTGCTCCTACCAATAAATTCCCTGAAACATGTTGAACAGTTAATGTCTTGATGCTAAAGAGAGGGAACAGAATCATGGACGTTGCACTGTCTGAAAGAGGAACAAAGTCGTTGAGACTGAATTCAGTCACAGACCGAAGAGATGACCTACGATTGCAGGTCACTCCCTCCCAGTACAGCAGTCGGAGCTTGAGTTCCATGTATCAAAGTGGATTAAGGGTGTGTCTGAAGTTGAATTTCTAAAGGAAGTTGCCATGACTGCAGATTTGAACTGGAGAAGGGACTATTTGTGATCCTCAGTGCACGATAGATGATGGTTAACTGAGAGAACAGCGAGAAAGGTGAGCTTTGCCATAACCATTGAAGTCCTGAAGTGGATATGTTGAAGCTACAACTTAAGGGTCATGAAGCCCAAGGCTTTCAAAGAACAGATGGTAGAAGGACTAAGGGTCATTGTCTTGCCTTTAAAGTAAATGGAGTGTCTAGTGGACTTTGAGAAGTTGATCATGGATTATTGGGATGCCTATTATGAGTGGCTTTTTCTAAAGTTTGTGGAGCCAGGACGTCAACTTGCAGTCTCGGAGCATTATCATGGTTGGCCCTTCTTTCTTTGTTAAGAGTTCCGGCATTACTGCAAGATGTTTGAACATGTTAAAGCCTTTGATAACCTTCAATTCAGGTGATTGACCACTTTGTCCATACTGCAGGACTATGAGAGAAGAGATCTTCTTGCTGTGAAGCAATCACGAAAAGGTAAGAGATAGTAAACATTCTTGTAGCAACATTTCAGATGCTTCCTACTTAGTGGTAGTAAATTAATTATCATTATGGAAACAAGGAAAACCATCTAAGCTTTAAGTCTTGTAAATTTTATTACGTGATATTGATTATGTCTGTCCTGAACTCGATTAAACTTCCACGGGGTAAAACAACAACAAAGCCTTAGTGAGGTCGGCTACATGGATCATACGACGTCATTGCGCTCTATTAATAACTAAATTTTTAGGTATATTATTCGCTTATAAATCTCGTTTTATTAGCTCGCCAAGTGTTCGCTTTGACTTCCATCTCCCTCTTTTAATCGAGCTTCAGATTGTTTGCTCTATCCTCCTTACTGGCGCATCTAATGACCTTCTCTGAATATGACCAAACAACTTCAAACGATTCTTTACCATCTTCTTATTAATAGGGGTCACTCCGACCCGTCCACGTATATGGTCATTCATAATCTTATCCTTCCTAATATGACCACACATCCATCTCAATATCCTCATTTCAGCTATCTCCACTTTATATTCATGTTGTCCTTTTATAGCCCAACATTGACTACTATATAGCACTGCTGGTCTTATAGCAGTGCGGTAAAATTTTTCTTTAACCTTATGGAGTACTTTTCTATCACAAAGAACTCCAATAGCCTTCCTCCACTTACACCAACCAATTTGAATTCTATGGTTAACATCATCATCAATCTCTTCATCTTGTTTTATTTAGATAATTAGTAGGGAAAATGCTCATGTTCCTCAAATTTGAATTGTGATATGGAGAAGTTCTTGAATTACTCTAACAAGATTAATGGCCTTAGTTTTTCACGTTTTAAATTAAAGTTCCCTTAGTGTTGGTCTGATAGAAAGTGTTTCCATGGGCAACAAGCTTGTGGTTATATGGTTTCTGTTTGCATCAATGAGTTATGTTTGAGCATTTAAAAAGAACTTTTATTCTTGGCTCTATGGATGTCGATACATAAACCTGACAAAAAAAACGAAAAGGTAAATATAGCTCAATAACACGTGTAGGTTAAATTATCTCAAATTTAATTTTCATTATTAACTTTTTGTGTTGTTTAATTCATCTTTTTTTTTGTACACTATGTTTGAATTGAGGGTAATGAAAGATAATGAAGAGAAGGATAATAATTAACCTTGTTTGGATAATAATTTTTTGGAGGAAAAAGTTAAAAATTAATCTCATTTCCTCTCCTAACTAACTAAAAATTATTACCCTCAATTTGGAGTTGAATGGAGGGTAAAGAATTTTACCCTTCATTTCCTTTCCTCCCATTATCTTTTCCTCCCCTCCCTTTCCTTCCTCTCTTATATTCAAACATACCCTTAGTGACTCACATAAGGGACATAAGGGGGTGAGAGTAATGCAGGTCGGATGGTTTTGAACGTGAAAAAACTTTCTACTTAATGGTTTTTTCGGGATTCTGTATTTTTATAAATTTTATATTTATAATAATATAAAGAAATATTTTATTATATAAATTAACATCAACTATATGTTTATATGTGATTATATTGACTTACATAATTTTATTAATATTTATTCATAAAATATATGTTAAAGTATTCAAAACATAATAATAATAATAATAATAATAATAATAATAATAATAATAATAATAATAATAATAATAATAATAATAATAATAATAATAATAATAATAATACATATATTTATAAATATTTAATTATGNATAATAATAATAATAATAATAATAATAATAATAATAATAATAATAATAATAATAATAATAATAATAATAATAATAATAATAATACATATATTTATAAATATTTAATTATGTCAGTTTTTGTTGGGCTCGTCGGATTATTTTTTAAGTTTAAAAATCAGCTAGACTTTTTTTCAAAATTAAAAAATCTAAAAAATTGGTGTGATCGATTATTTTTTTTTGCTTACACCCCTATTTTTTTCGAAAACAAATACTAAAGGTCATGATCGATAATTAAATTAGTTATTTTGAACTTGACTCTTCTCGTAATATTTTTCCACTTTTTATTTGTATTTTAATTTTAAATGTCTGTGTATTTCATCTTCATTGCTAATCTAACATTCCAAATCGATTACAAACTGGCAAAGACCATCCGTCAATGTATCTTTTCTACCAAAAGTGATATTTTCAATCTTTTCTTATCATAATTCAACAAATCAACCAAATAAATCAATATTAGACCATTTATAAATATTATCGGTAAACGTTATTTTATGATATAAAATTTTAACATGGGCAACGAATTAAGCGCAGACTATATTAAGCGGGTTTTACATGTTATTTTCTTTCTCTTTCATCGATGCATTTTGCTAATTTCAACCTAAAAAAATCCTCATCAATTATTTATATATGTTGTAGAAGTTTTTATCATATAGAATTCTCATAACTCTAAAGTAGAATATATAATCGTCGTGAATGTTTTTTTATGTTTCGCTACCAATTCTCGAACGTTGATCTTTAAAATTATAATAATTGGTGAAATATGTAAAAATACATAAATTTTGATCCACATGGTAGGTATATGGCAAAGTGTGTATCACACTTTTCCTCTCTCCCGTTTACTATTTCGACCATTTGACTGGCAATAGAATCTAATAATTCAGTCCACACATATGAGAATATGATCCAACAATTCTAATTATATTTAAGAAAAAAAGAAATATTAACGTACTTATACAAAAGTAATAACATTTTCTGATGATATTCAATTTTTTGTGTACAAAAAATATTATTATTTTCTAATGCACTATACGCACTATATTAAAAATATGTTACATATTTATTGACCCATTATATTTATAGTGGTCTATCTGTGTATTCTTAACTTATATATTAAAAATATTCTAATTTATTAATTATAATCAATTAATATAATTAATTATTTAATTTAAAATTTTAAATCTTGGAAGTTCTCGTTACCGAGGAAAAAGGATGCATGTTTGCTAAAGACGTTAATACTTAGATAAACAAAAAATATCATAATCGATTAATTATTAATGACTAACTTGATGGAAATGAAATAGTTGTCATCTTTTTTAATGTGCATTTTTAGACTTTATTTGACATGTACTAGTGGTTAATAACGAATAGTGATTAGCAACTAGATATTAGTGATTAGTGACTAGAAATTAATAATTAGCGATAGCGAGTGAATTATTAAATTTAATAAAAGTATTTGACAAATGTAGCGTTTGAACAAATTAATAAATATAAAATGAGTAGTACAAACAATTATTTAATAAATTGCACTAATATATGTGTCACAAATTCAATAACACATTTTTATTTTAAATATTTTAATACTAATAAATAATAATAAAATAAATAGCTGACCAAATATAAACTAAATTTATATGTTAATAAAATATTAATAATAAATAATAAAGTGGTTATGTAATATAAAATATAAGTGTATCATATAAATACTAACTAATATTAAAATATTTTGAGGGTATATTTAAAAATAAATTTTTATAAGCTTGTCGTTCTCTAAATGTTGTTTTGTCAAGTGTCTCAAAATGTTGAATTCCAATCACTTGTCGTTATTACTAATTGTGTTTTCCAAACACTTTAAATAGCGTATTGACTTGGTCAACGCTAAATTACGTTGCGATAGAAATAAGTGGCGTACAAAATGAAATTATATGGTCACCGAAATAATTCTACAATCCAAAATATATTATTTAAAAGCAAATCATGATTATTTATATATATTATATAAATATTTTTTTTATATTTATTATAAATTTAATTAATTTACTATTACTTACTTAAATATAAATTAGATAGCAGCACATTCACTAAACTCGTCATAAAAAACAGTTGTTGAAATAATTAACAAAACAAAATAATGCTTTTAAATCAAATTTTGGACAAGAGAAAATTAATTTAGAAAAATGAATTTTAAAGAGATGATCCAGAAAAAGGCCTAAAATGGAAAGTTACAGCAAGAAGAATGGGAAAAAATATTAAACAAAAAGGAAATTAAAAAAAATAGCCGTGGTGCTATTTGAGTCACCCCTTTTATGTGACCCACAAAACCTTCTTTATTTTATTTTTTTACATTTTTCTCCTCGTGGCGGCGCACTCGCTTTTTTTTTCTTTCCATCGCTCAACTCTTCTCTCTCTCTCTCTTTCTCTCTCTCTCCTCTACTAGGGTTTTTCCTGTCCCCCTCCTCTTCCAAATCGCCGCCAACGCTAAGGTTCCCCCGCCGGTCGCCACCCTACCGGAGCCGATCCCGCCATGGCCGCCGTCGCACCTGCTGCGGACCGTAGGACCTTCGATCCTTTTTGTGCTTTCGTCTCCGTTTCTGACATCTTCGTTCGCGCGAGGTCTTTTCGTTGCTTGATCTCGTCGGGCGATGGGTTTTTGCTTTTGGCGCGCTCACTGTTTCTGGATCGAGTTCTTGTTTTCTTTTCCATTTTGTCGATCTTTTCTTCGGGGTTTTTTTTTATTGGGTTTTGGCGCTCGGATCCGGAGTTATGTGAGAGGTTTTGAATCTTTCGTCTGTTTTGATCTGTCGTGGGTTTTTGCGAAGCACAAAAAAAAGATCATTTTTTTTTGCTATAGTTCGATCTATATGCTATCTGGAGTTTTATTGCTTCTGGGAAGGGTTCCCCGCTCCCTTTACGTTTGTGAATTGATTCTTGATTCGATTTAAAGGACTTAAATTGATGCTAAAGGAGGTGCCTTTATCCTTGATTCCTTTTTTGTTGCAGAAGCTACTGAGTTGCTGCAGAAGCTGTCGTTAGATCCTAAGAATAAGACTAACGATGGTCCAGATGCTGCAAAGAAGGTACTTTCTTGTCTGATTTTTTTCTTTTTTCTAGTTCGCTGCATGTTAAGTAGGCTTATTAACTAACGGACATCTATCTGGTGATTGATGTTGTTCATATTACATGTTGAGTAATATATATGCTGATGCTGTATGAGATGAATTAACAGAACTCAGGAGCGGATGCGGCCAACAATGGGATTACTCCATATGTCAAGTCTCTGACTCCTCTACTTCAGGAGTACTCAGACGGCAGCATGTGTTATTTACCAAATGGCTACCCTTCGACCTATTATTATGGAGGTAATTTTTTATTTTCTGACCTTTTCAGCCATGTTACTCCAATTGTTCATTTGCATGTTGTTTTAACCTTTTGATATTTAGTTACCATGATAAAGTCTTTTCCGTGGCTGCTCTGTTAACGGGTTATTTGAATTTTGTTTGTTGCCCTGATTTGTATTTTGCATGTTCCCAAAGGCTGACATGGTGACATACATTCATTACTCAGGTTATGACGGCGCATTAGGTGAGTGGGGGGAGGATTACCCTAGATATGTTAATCCTGAGGGAGTTGAGATGTCCCCTGTAAGTTATTCTTCATTTCAGTTTCTTGCTTGGTAATTGATGACCCTATTAATCCTATATTGTCTTATGATTGTTTTCCTGTAAGGAAATCCTCTATTTATTTGTGTATGTTCTCCTGCATTTTTCTGAAGTCTAATTTTATTTGAACGAGTATGAAAGAAAGCTCATTTTGATTGATATATTTTATACAATTTCCTGATTATTTGCAGGGCTTTTATGGGGATATGTATCACCATGGTTATGGGTATGCTCTATATGGTCCATACCCTTCTCCTGGATCCCCAGTTCCAACCTTGGGGCATGATGGTCAGTTATATGGTCCTCAACATTACCAATTTCCTACCCCTTATTATCAGCCACCAAACCCTACCAGTACTCCATTTACCAATCAATCTCCTAACGCCAAGGGCGATATTTCTACCTCTGTTGCTGCTGATCAGCCACCTGTTTCTGTTGATTCAACCAAATCTAATGCAAATACAGCGACTAAGCCAAATTTGAATTCAAACAATGGTTCAATAAAAGCCAAGCCGAGCCAACAAAATTCGTCTTTGAATTCTAATGACATATTTGGTAGAGGAACTTTATCTGGTGGGCTTGCTTCTTCTGGCTATCAGGATCCAAGATTCGGTTTTGAGGGCATGTGGACACCTGTTCCTTGGTTCGACAGCCACATGTTTCCTGATGGGCAGCAGAAACCTGCTTCAACAAATTCCGTCTCTTCTACTGCTGCGCATGTTAACAACATTACAACTGGAAGAAATCAGAATCTCCGCCCCCTCTCGCAAGCCATGGTACAATATTATCCTATATATTAATAACAATATTTTTTTGAGAGAACAATATATTTTTTCCCTTATGTTATCTACCTAAGTCATGGTACAAGAGTATGTGACGATTTTCTGTTTGTTTACTATGTTTAAACTCTTTTTCCAATGGTAAAGGAGGTAACTAATTCAAGTTTGATTGTGACAAGAGCCTGCAATTCTATAGTCTTTTCTGGGTTGCATTTTGGTTATCTTATTCTTTATATTGTTGTGCTTCTTAGCAAGGATGCACAACTTGTTTTCTTTCATTGTTGTATGCTTACTCCTTAAATTTGTCAGGGTGCTCATAATCCAAGACCAACATCTGGAATGGGGTCAGGTCCTGGAATCTTTAACAGGATGTATGGCAGTAACCAAATTTATGGCCAGAATGCTAATGCATTCAGAGGTGGTTTTGGCTTTGGATCAAATGCTTTTGATTCTAGATTGAATGGGCGATGGGGAATGGCTCTTGATAACAAGTATAAGCCAAGGGGTCGAGGCAATGGATTTTATGGCTTTAGTAACGAGAATTTGGATGGACTGAGTGAACTCAACAGAGGTCCAAGGGCAGGCCGCTTCAGGAACCAAAAGGTTTTTGGTCAAACTGTTACAGTAGCTATAAAAGGACAGGCCCTTCCGACCATTGGGAATGCGCAGGATTCTTCTGTTGTCCCTGGCAGGGATGAGTACAACCAAACTGACTTTCCTGACACATACTCGGATGCTAAGTTCTTTGTCATCAAGTCATACAGTGAGGATGATGTTCACAAGAGTATTAAATACAATGTCTGGGCTAGCACTCCAAATGGAAATAAGAAACTTGATGCTGCTTATCAGGAAGCCAAGGAGAAGACTGCTAGATGCCCAGTTTTTCTATTTTTCTCTGTAAGCATAGTGTTTCATTTGCAATGAAGTTATTTCTCATTTGTTTTTTACTTTCAGTGATTAATATGGTACTTCAATTTCATGAAATTTATAGGTGAATACAAGTGGGCAATTTGTTGGTGTTGCAGAAATGACTGGCCCAGTTGATTTTAACAAGACTGTGGAGTACTGGCAGCAGGACAAATGGACTGGTTGCTTCCCTGTCAAGTGGCATATTGTAAAGGATGTTCCCAACAGCATTCTTAAACACATCACTTTAGAGAATAACGATAACAAACCAGTGACCAACAGTAGAGATACTCAGGAGGTGAGGACAACTTCATTGTGTTCTGAATCTGAAAGTAAAGATTTGCTTGTATATTTATCTATGTACAACTTACAGGTGAAGCTTGAGCAAGGCCTTCAAGTGCTTAAACTTTTCAAGGAACATGTCAATAGGACGTCCATCTTGGATGACTTCAGTTTCTATGAGACTCGGCAGAAGGTAATGCAGGAGAAAAGATCAAGGCAGCTGCACCTTCCGAAAAAGGTAAAACCCTCAATTGGCTTTTATGTTGTGGACAATGATGTGGCATCTTTCTTTTCATTTTGTACTGGGTTCCATATCTGACTTGTATTCTTGGTGTGATGTCTTTTTTTTTTGTTGTCTAGACTGTAGATGGAAAGTTTGTAGATGCTAACATGAAGGATAAAGATGATTTGAGTGGAAAATCCAGATTACAGCTGCCTCTTGAATCTGTTACAGTTTTAAATGACCCTGCCCAGGGTGGTGTTGGTCAAACGGTGCTGGCTGAGGAGAACAGAGTTGTTGATATGGCTGAGAAGAGGGTTCTAGCTAATGGTGTTGCTTGTTAAACTTTCTGCTGAACAGTGCAACCAATTGTTTTCATCAGACAATTAAGCTGCTTTGAAAGGTTTAGAAGCTGAAATTGTTAGAGGCTACATTTTGACATATGGTGTCTTCTCTTATGCCAGTTTATTTTTGGTAACACTGTCCATCAATGTACTGAGTCCTTCCATATTGAGTTCTCGTTTTTCTTTCCTGACTTTCCCTAAGGGCAGGAGATTGGTAAGTGGCATTAGAGGTCTTAGAAGCAAATGTTCTCTGTTATTTCTCCATATGGGTGAGTTCTTTTT
The DNA here is from genome assembly GCA_001647135.1 of Pontederia paniculata. NCBI lineage: Eukaryota > Viridiplantae > Streptophyta > Magnoliopsida > Commelinales > Pontederiaceae > Pontederia > Pontederia paniculata. The sequence continues at coordinate 68,572 of LTAE01000598.1, forward strand.
TTTTCTTCATTTACCTTTTTTTAGGATGTCCTTCTGTTAACAAAAAAATGATCATCATTTTCTTCTGTAATGTGTGTTCTGTTTGGAGTTAATAGTCGAATTTTAAAGTTGCTTTATCTCGAGAACATTGGTATACTTGTCTTCCTTCTTTCTAAATTGATTTTAAATTTTAAAACTATCATTGTTAGGATGCATCTAGTTGTAATCCTTTTTGTGATGTGCAATATGTTTGGTGTGTTAGCTGCTCTTACAACTTGATTAAGATGCTATAATCGTATCTATACTCCTAACTTAGTATCCCACTTGAACTTGGGGAGATGACAATTTTGATGTAGCATTATATTTGTCTTCAAAATTGTGCCTTAAATGTCTGTTAAGATCGCCGACTGGATTCACAATGGAAAGGTGTATTAAGGCTTTCATTGTATGTGGGGTCTGTGGTGGAAACTTTTCAGATAAAGTAGTATTTGGTATCAACCTTGTGGCAGTTTGCATATGTGATGTTCTGTAAACAGTAATGAACATTTCCAGGTTTATATAGATGCTTTCCATGTCAAGGTATCTGCATGATATGTATATATTGCTGCAGTCATCTTATAATGAACAAAAGAAGATGGATGAAGAAGTGGGGTACTTACCTTTTGCAGTGTTCAGTAAAAAATGTTGGTCCTCTTTCTTTAGATTGTTTCATCTTTTACTGTAATCGAAGCTTCTATGTTGTGTACCTGTGTGTGTCCTGTGTTCAGGTGGAAAGAAAGATCATTCCATCCTGGGATGGTGGTCTTTTGGCCACGTCGTATCCAAGGACAATCACATGCCATTTCCACTTTTCTTTCACAGATCAGTCTGACTGAAAGTTTAGGCAGGACCTGGGTATTGTTTCATAATCATTCATCAGAAGATTACTGGAATCTCCTTTGAACAAATGTTCAGATGTTAACACTTGACTGCCATCAGAGCTTCTCGTTAAGAAACATAACTTTTTTTTACATGCCACAAGTTGTTCCTTGAAGCATAATGAACTTTCATAAGATTTACTAAGGCGAAACAGAACCATTCATAAGATTTATAACCTGTAAAGTGCAGTAATAGTAAGTAATGATATGTGAAGTACAGATGTATACAAGTTTTAGAGTGATTTGGATGGCTCATTGTAGTGGATGGATGTAATATCTTTCACAGAAAAAGATGAGGTCACTCAGTTGGACATAATTTGGCCTTTCAGAAGGGGAGCACATGCCCTGCTCGTCGACACCGAAATGGACAGGTTGTTTTGCAGGACAAGGTGTGTGGGTGGTGGTGTGATAGTGAAAGGTTCACTTTTTTTTTTCCTTTCTCCATGGAACATCACATTGATTTATCAATAATTTTGCACTTTTACTTGATATCCTCAGTTACAAAAGTATGCCACATGGTTAAAAAGGAATCATATCCATAATTCTGAATTCAAACTACTACTAAAGTGTTTTGTTGGTCAAGTGTTTTAACATGCACAGAAGAAATTCTTCACCTCACATGAAAAAAAAATGCAATTTTCTTATATAATTCTACCACTTGGGATTCTCACTTGATAAAAAAAACAGAAATTACATTCCTTCTGACTGAGGCAACTGCTCCGTACACCTTCAAATAGAGAGGATGGCATCAAATAATTGCATATCTATTTGACCCCAGAGATATAATTGCATATCTACCTGCTCTGCCTCCAAAGATATGCTGTGTTTGTAGATAATCCAAAGATATATCTTGTCGTAAAAATTGTCTGAAACAGCAATTAAGTTCACTTCTTTCAGGAAAAAAAACAGAACTGAGTTCAGATAAAATGATCCTACAATTTGATTCAATTTGAAATACATCATCATGTAAACCACAATCCAATTCCAAATGCCACCATTTTTTTTTACTGCAAAAAAATGCCAAAGAGCTCAAGAGCTCCTGTAAGCAAAAAAAAAAGTGTCAAAAGATTTCAGGAACAAGGAGGAGAATATAAGAAGACATTGAGAATTACATATTGAGGGAAACTTATACGTTACTAATTAGATTATTATTATTATATCATCAGTAGTATTATATTTGCTGGAAAGCATGAACTCCATCCAATTCATGCATCAGCTGGAGGTGGAAGACAGTAACGCCATTCTCATCTCCATGACCTTCTTGTGCGAGTTGGAGTGCTTGTAGCTCACAAAGGTGGGGCTCTTCGCCGGCCGGTACTCCGGCAGCAGCCTGCCTGACTTGAACCGCACGCCACAGGCATTGCACAGGGTCTTGGGTCCCAGAGGCCCTGCCCTCCACTGCGGCGTCTTATGTGACAGGCAGTGGCTGCACCTCCGGCCCTGCACCGCCCCGTCCTCCTCCATCTCCGTCAACTCCTCCTCCTCCTCCTCCTCCTCCTCCTCCTCATGGCCGGGACCGGCGGGTCGTGCAAGGAAGGCTTGCGGATTGGAGGCTGCTGCGGAGGGTTCGAGGACGGCGTCGAGGTTGCCATGGACGGGGAGATGAAGTAGGTTGGGGTGCTCGAGAGGCAGTCCTCCACATATATGGACAACCATTCCAGGCTTCCGTCCTCACCTCCTTCCTGCGTGCAACAAAGCAAGACATGCCATTAGAACAGTTCTGGTACTCAAAAAGAAGCAGACATGAGCAGCATGGAGGCCTGTAAAAAAGAAGTCTTGCTTCAAAAATTGCTGAAATGGTACTGAAATTTTCAGTCTGGTGCAGTAAAAATGAATTCACAAGCAGCAGAATTGCTGGATTTGTTAAGAGCTCAAAAGAAGAATGCCTCAACAAGGCAGACTAAAATCCATTTCTAAGCCTGTGCAGTGGCCAAATAACAGACGTAAAAATCTGGAAACAAAAAACAGAGAGAAGGAAAGCAAAACAGTGCAAGGTGTACCATGGCATGGGGAATGAACTCTCCAAACAAAGAGCTGGTAGCAGAGGACGATGCATTGGGATGAACATCCATGTCTCTCAAATCAACTGAGCAACCCCAACAACAGCAAGAGCAACAGCAGCAGCAGAAGCAGCAAACCAATTCCCACCACCAAAGTACAAGAGGAAGGAAAAGAAGGAAAAAAAAAAGCAAAAGGAACAGAGGCTGTGGGTTTTCAGTCCCTTGTGGTTTAAGAAGGGGGTGGAGGCCTTGTGATATATGAGAGAGAAAGAGAGTGAGAGAGAGAGGAAGAGGAGGAGAGAGAAAGAGGTGGCAGATTGGTAAGCAACAGCTGCCTCCCTCTTTCCCTGCTCCCTCTTTTTATTTCTTTTCTCTCTCTCTCTCTCTTTCCTTCTTTTTTTTATCTCAGCGCGTTCTTTTGTCGGTAGAATCGCCATGCACCATTTTTATACACGCAAAAACGTAGACACATACATGCACACAGACACACATTGAACACTTCCTGCACAGTGCACACAGCACCACCCCCAAATTTTTATCATTTGTACTGCTACTACGACTACTACATTTTTCAAATTTTGAAACTTCTGAGAGCGACTGATACTTGTATGTCACTGCTACATGTGACCCATCATTAGGAAAGCCCACAACTCCCCACACCAAAACTTTGTATTTAGTAGCATGATTGAGGGGGCTGATGGCCATTGGACATTGAACAACATTTCCCTTCACTCAGCAGCATTTCCTGAATTTTGAATTTGTGTCATTTACCAGTTGAATCATTGATTGATGCTAATTATTATTGTTATTATTACAGTAAAGAGTCTACTATACATTTGTTTGTTTGTTTTTTTTTTCTTCTTTTTCAGAAGGCTCCACTGAGATGGAGCCCCATGACTAGCAATTGAGCACAGCTGTCTTTGAGGGCCTGTTGCAGAGCCTAGTGAGCATTTATGTTAGAGCAAGGAAACAAGAGGCAGGTTCTTGGCTTTCTTGTTGACCTCCCATGGCTTGGAGTGAATTTAACTTTTGTGTAACTCCATTGTTGGCATCTGTGGCTGCTCAAAGGGAGCTTTGTCGAGTTGATTAAATGCACCTAGTAATTGTGTGGACTGTAGAGCCTTTTCACCCATGTAATTACTGTAATGATAAGACAGCAATTTTTATTGTTTACCTTGTGTTTCTGGTTGAATTCAGATAAATATATCATACCAGTAAGATGATGAAGTCAGCTTGAGAGTTTTTACTTCCATGAGTTAGTAAGCTGTTTTAACATCTTACTTTTCTACAGATTTTTAATTAGTTTGTAATGAAAGATTCATCCTTTATATTCTGAACAAGGCCAACCTTATGATCCAAGTGTCGATCTCTCAACTGCAGCAACTGAGCTAAAAGCCAGATGCAGTAAAAGCAGCTGTTAGTTAAGTTGCCAATTTGTATCTTGGCATCTGAAATGAAGAAGAGAGAAATTGCATGGACAGAAAGCTCATGTCATCATTGACTTGTGAAACTTTTCTTGTTTTTTTTTTATAGTGAACTAAGTATCCATGCAGGACCATGTTCAGCAATTGCTGCAGGATTTACAAGTTACTGTGTTATTTACAAGGCTGATAAGAATGTGGTGCTTGCTTTTGTCATGTAAGCATACAGCAAGCTGGGATTAAGTGATCAATGGGCTGCTTCATGGAAGAAACCATATGAGCAATGAATGGTGAGATAACTATGGGCTTCACTTGGGCAAATATTGGAGCCATTCCTCAGGCACTCCTTTCCTTATCCTCAGCATTCTTATGGCCGCCGATGTCAAAGGAATGGCGAGTATGTCGTACTCCTTGGGGGCCTGAGTAATAATGAGGAAGCAAATCAACTTTGTCAGTGAAGCAGGATGCCATGCATGTTACTGTGTTAGTCTTCTTCTGAAAAATCAGAATTTAGGATGAGTGATCATGACCTTCGGGATCTTCATCAGCTTCATATTTGCTTCCAATAAAGTCTTCTGACCCTTCCTTGAATTGCAACTTGCACATGCTGTGACCTGCAAACAAAATGGCAATCAATGAGTTGGAAAGGCCTAAAAGAATGCACAGAAGACTCCAATTTTGAGGTTCAGTTACTGATATTGCTAGGAAGAGACTGATTTATAACTCAGTATGGTATCACTTGAAAGTTCAACATAGAGATCATGCTTATATTTGGACTCATCAGCATGGAAAGGCCTTATCATTCGCCTAAACAAGTTTTTCGATCAGATATGTAGAAGTACAAGAGAAACAATTGTACATCCATGACAGGAAATATACTTAAACTCTAATTTACAAAATTACAATACTCTTGTGCAAGTGTGTTTTATTCTGACTTAACCTTGAGCAGGTTCATAGTAAAATAGCCTCGAAGAATCAATGGAATTTACGTCACTTATACAATGGATTATACATGTTTCTGCAATATCCCCATACAAGTTTTCCGTAGTTCTGACAGACTACAGTAAGTTGATCTGTTTGTGACATTAATAGTTAGTAGTTTCTGCTAGCATAATGATTAATGACTTAAGAAACTAAGTAATGGGAAATATGACTTCCTCGAGCACAGTGTTTTGTTCATTCAAACCAAATTTCCACTGTGCTACTCTAATGGAATGAATTCTGCTTGTCAAACATTTCAGGGATCATGATTACATTTCCCCTTTCATATATGGGGTTTCAACTCCAAAGCTTTCTCAAACAAAGTATATGTTCTTGCATTAACACAGAACTCCTTAATCTTGATGTGGAGATACAGAAACTGAAAGCACATTCCAAAGGATTATAGTATATCACAACGTAATCGTAATTATATACCAGATTTTCCCAGTTCCATTCACCGCCTCGAGAAATCGGTAGAACATGGTCAATTGTCAAGTTTTGGCGAGAAGAACAATATCTGCATTCATCGAACATGTTACCATTCAAACTAAGCAATAAAATTATCCATAAGGATGAATTAGAAATGCATGACTTAATTAAGCCAAACCTGCACAGATTTGCACTTTTAACCAAGAATGTGTGTTTGTCAAGGGAAACTTACTGACAAGTAAAAGAATCGCGGTACAGTATGTTTTTGCGACTTAGTTGCTGTTTAGTTCTTCTTCTCTTCACAACTTGAAACAAATGTGGAACCTGATTAGAGGAGAAACATTGACTGCAGAATTAAGATCTAATGCTTGCCACCACAATCCATAATCATGATGGAGTAGGAATCAGGAGAAAGATACCCTTAAGACAGCCGGGATGTAGAAAGATCCTTGAGGTGAAGATACTGTCTGATCATAATATTCCAGAACATCAGCCTGTCAATTGATGAGAATGATGGGGAAATGTTTAATTAGGAGTCTAGATACTTGTTAATTACATCCAAAATAAGTTTGCATATATGTCTTGACTGTTTTCCTGCTTAAAAGGTACATTATAGAACTCATCATAGAAATCTTTTATAAGAAGCACTAAGTGTGCATTTAACATACATTCATTTTGAGCATACTAATATAATGTGCTTATAGGTAAACTAACCTTCTCCATGAATTCCAGACAAATTGCTCGTTTCCAGCAGACGACATTTACAGGCCTAAACAAAAGGCAATAATCAGTTCCATCTGCAGGTACTGCACAGATGCATACTGACTTTTCACAATTTACATAATGATAATGATGATATTGTGTTAATAGCAAACAAAATGAATGTGTCTTTTCACATAATGGAAGTATCACCAATAAAGTGCATAACTATAATTTGATGAAAACTCTTTTATAAGTTTGAGTTATGAACTATCATGCATCCATGAACAGTTCTTAAGATTGCTGAATGAAAAAACTACGTTGAAGTCGCAACCTGGCCGACACCATTTTAAATGATAGCACAATTCTCATCAGATACATTGCAGAACTCACAATCCATAAGAACAATATATGAAAGGACTACATCAAGGAGCTTCTGTCTCCAGTTAAAAGTGCAAACTGCAGAATATTTTAATATGAAATATCTGTGCACTCAAGAAAGTTGCAAGGCTGCTGAAATCATATCACTGGCAAGCAGAAGATGAACTTGGAAATGTTTTTATCAAATTTTCTCAATCATATCACTGGTCACAAAAATGTAGCACTCCAGTCAGTAGCTTCCCAAAAGAACCTGATGATTTTGGCAATCACATATATGACACTTCTGATATAAAATAACAGCAACAACAAGTAAGAGAGCAGAATAGAGATCAGCTGCAGTGCACCTATAAGAAATGTCCAGCACCAACCCCCTGAAGCAGGAAAGCTCGTCAGCCTCGAATTCTCTCTCTTCCTCTCCTTCTCTCTCCTGATCATCTTCATCCTCATCATCCATAACTTCCCTGATACATTCCTCAGCTTTGGAGCTGCCTGACCTCCTTCCCAGGGACCAAACCTTCACACCAGCACCATGAGGACATCTCACACCCCTGCTGATGATCCTGTTGATGCTGGCAGGTCTTTCATGGACCCTTCGACCATTGACAACTTTGAAGCTGACCTGCTCTCTCAACTCACACCCAAAAGGAGCCCTGTCACCATTGAACGTCAGCCTGAGACCCTGAACTGTGAACTTTGCCATGCTCCTGTTTCTTACTGACTTTCACGTGAGCTTTTACTGGGTGATCTTTGGATGCTGGGCCCTTTGGAAGATGGTAATAATAACAGTAGTTGTAGTTGGAGGTGACTTTGAACTTTGAGGTATAGTAGACAATATTATGTTTGGAGTGCAGGAAATGTTAAGGTGCCACAGCCACATGTTGATGCAGGAATCAAAGAATATCTCTCTCCTCTCTCTCTCTCTCTCTCCACTTCCTTCACCACCCATCTCTCTCTCTCTCTCTCTCACACACACACACACATTCGAGCCTTGACTGTAGTACTTTGGTACCTTTGAGCCATTAACAAATGGCACATGTAAGATGCCGGCATAGCATTCATGCAAACAAACAGTACAGGAAAAAAAATTTTGTCACATGGAATTACTTGGCAAGCAACTGAGTTTGAATTGTAATCTTTCTTTTTGAACTTACTAACTTGTTGTTTCAATTTTAGACTTTTCATAGCAGAAGTTGGTGAGCAGTCTTTTTAATTAAAATAAACTAAACATATTTATGTATAAGTTTTTGGCTTGTGAAATGTGATGTGATAAATCTCTCACCACAGATATATGAAATTATTATTTTTGGTACAAATGGAGAATATGAAATTGAAGACCAACATTTAATAAGAAAAACGAAAGGGTACATTATTTGTAAAACGGGTTCTATTTTGACAAGTAAAATTCATGTAATTTTGAAATTTATATTTTTTAGGTTAATGGACCTTCTTTATAATATTTGTTTTACTCGTGCTCGCTAAGATGGGCAAGGCTTTTAGGCTTGTTTGAAAATATTGAGAAATCTTTTAAATAAGATTTAGAAAAACTCTGTGAAAAAAATACTTTATTTGAACTATCTTTCCTTAACCAACAGCCATTTAGTTAATTCAAATAGGAAAGAGTCATAAGATCGAACTTTGAAATTTTTAACACTCTTTTTTAATTTAGTTAGTTATATCATAATAATTCTTATATATGATAATACATATTTGACATATAGTCACGTCACTCAAATGTGTGCATCACACTATTTTTTTTTTCAGATGATGAACATGTTATTTTCATTGAAAATAAAATTTTAAATTCAATTTCTTATATACGTAAAATAATTACATTAATATTATTTTTTATTTCAGTTGGCAACTATGTTATTCTCGTCCAAAGTAAAATTTTCAATTTTTTTAACACGGCAAAAATTTATGAAAAAAATAGAATATAAATATATATATATATATATATATAT
>LTAE01000599.1:15476-54906 GCA_001647135.1 Pontederia paniculata
TAATAATAATAATAATAATAATAATAATAATAATAATAATAATAATAATAATAATAATAATAATAATAATAATAATAATAATAATAATAATAATAATGATGATGATGATGATGATGATGATGATGATGATGATGATGATGATGATGATGATGATGATGATGTAATGTTGATGAAGATTAAGAGGGTGTTTGGCTTGGGTGATAGAAAACAACTTATAGGTTGTAAGGCTTATAAGTATTTTAAGAGCTTAAACTAATTTTAAAAAATAAGCAGGTATGCACTTTGTTCTAAAATGATAACAAGCCAGTTATTTATTTAAATTACTTAATACCCTTAAAAAATAACATGCAACAAATAGTAATATTTTAAAGGTGAGGGTAAACAGGTATATGACTTGGTTAAACTTGAATAGCTTATAAGTCAAATAAAAATAAGCTGGGTTACTCAGCTTATTCATTTGAACTTATAAACTAGTGGACCCTACTGCTTACAAGTAGATTAAAAGTTTAATAAACACAGAGATAACTTCAAAACAACTTATAAGTAGATTTGATCGACTTATTAGTCATGCCAAACAACCTCTAAGCATGCAATTTACGATGATGAAAGTGAAATTATATGACGAATAAGCTAAGGGTAAAGATTGTATGAAAAGTAAGAAAAGCAGGATACGTGGTATTAAGTGTGAAAAGTATGATTCTTGTGATGATGTGAATTTTATGTCTATATTCTTATGTACACTCATCATTCGTTCTTAAGAATTTCATAATATTTGTTACTTATTGTCTTACATACTAGGTTTCCATAAACACATGGGAGAATTGCTCCATTGTATTTGATCCTGCAGATAATTAGTGATATAGTAAATGATGACGGATTGAAGTAGATGCTTGTGATGAGATTAATGCACATGACTTTGCTAATACATTTTGGTCTCATCTTAAGAAACATTGAAGTTGCTAATACATTTTGCTCCGAGAAACTTTATTTTAAGACTTTAGCATTTTGATGAGTTCAAATTTTCCTTTAACTATTTTATATTCAATTGGTAATTGATTTATTGTCAAATACAAAGTCAAGTTTTATGCATGTTAGGATATGTAATGTTATGGGTAGTAGCATTCTCAAAAGGGCCTTGAAACGTGGGTTCAAAGTGTATTTTTGGAAGCATCACACATCATACATGCGATATGAGAGAAGGCTTAATATACAAACTATTAATCATAAAATACAAGTAATTAGTTTTTTTGTATAATAGAAAGCTCATATGCATACATCATTCATCAACTTCATATAAAAAAGTTCAAATTATGGAAAATATCAGTCAAGCAATCTTGAATGTTCATATAATTCAGGTCCATTTTTTAAGGATAATTAAGGTAAGTTCTAATGGCGCAAGCGCTTGTGTAAAACTATAATGATAGTAATGGTGGAAGTTGAGATAAAAGTGATAAACATTTCGTTCTTATTTAATTAGACCTCGATAAGCAAAAAAATCCATTGGGAGCTTTATTATCTATAGTGAGGCGTGCAATTCATAATGACACAATTTAATCAGGGTGAAGCCTTGTAAATTATGATGATAATAGAAAAAAATTGATCATTTCGATGTCGAAGTATTTTTTAAAAAATAATCTTAACCCTAAAAGAAGTCGATATTTTGGGTCCACGATTGATATAATTTTAAAACAAGTCTTATAAGAAGGTATTACTTATGGGACAAGTTTTGACCTCATATTGTAACGCCTCAAAATTTGGTCTTTGTTGCATGGCAAAGCCTCCTCCCTAAGCACTATTACTATACAATTTTACCAAAATCAATCAACAAAAATGATACATCAACGAAAATATAGAATGATATAATGAATACATATTTATGATATTGCGGAAGGTTGATATTGACATAATCATCCATATAAAACTCCAAGGTACATACTCCAAATAGCATCCAAATTGGTGCTTTATTACAACTCAAAGTTCGAGACGATATATAACATAATGAAAATAAAAGGGAGTCCTTATCCATGTGCAATGGCGACCCAGCCTCATCGTCGCACACACCTTCATCTCATCAAGTAAGAAATTCTCTCGTAAGCTTTTGATGTGAATAATATAATAATAGGAATAAATCATTTATCTTAAAAAGGAACATGATATTTCATTATCAAACAATTCCAATGAAACAATAGAATGACTTATAATTCATGATGGATCGTATAGGACTTCATATCTTCAATTGGTAATTTGGTAAGGTGACATGCAAATTTAGCGGTAAACTGTATAAATTGATGATTCATCATCATATATTTAACTTTATGATAAATGGGAGTACATTAATATGCAATTGATAGGATATGATATCATTTCATTAGGAATCTGAAATGCAATAATCAACATTTAAGAATCGATAATTCGATAGTCATCATTAAGGATTGGTAAATCAGTAATTCATCTTTAAAGATCACTAAATCAGTTATCATCATTTAGAATGATAATTAATAATCATGGAAGTTATTTCTTCAACTTTTTCAATTTCTTTATAATCATGGATGTATCTTAACGCCTAAAGGAGTGAAGTCTTCATAGGTAAGGAAAAAAAACAATCAGAAAGATTTATAAAAATATATGAAATGGAAATATTTTCGAAATACTATATCTTGAAGATTTCGAAATTTAACATTTGTTGAAAATGTTTTCGAAATACTATATCTTAAAAATATTGGATTAACTTTTTAAAATGTGTCGCCTTCGAAATTCTCTTTATTAAATAATTTTGCCCTAACAAAGAAGCCAAACACACGCGGGGAAAAAATTTAATTAAATCGATCCTGCACATCAATTTTCTCTTAGGGCTCTTCTAAAATTGTGTGTTGGTAGATCAGAGGATTTGGGATGCTCCATACTTATGGAGCCAAAAGTGCTCCACAGGATATATATATATAATATATATATATAGAGAGAGAGAGAGAGAGAGAGAGAGAGAGATGTGTTTAATGTATGATAACTAAAATACTAAATTTTTAAATATTTCACTTTGAAAATAAAATTACCTTATAAGCATAAGTAAGATATACATAAACAAATATAAAAATATGTTACTCAGAATTATATTATAAAAGATAGTAATTATATTTTAAATGAATATAATTTTCATGATGAATTAAAATAGAAAAATATAAAAAAATACTTTGGAAATATAATATTTTCATTAAAAAAATGAGATTGACATTTTTCAAATACGTATATCTTTATGGGATCAATATTTTAAATATTTCACGATGAAATTATAATTAACTTGTAAGTTTAAATAACGAATAAATACCATATAATTATTAGTTAGAATTATTTTACAGAAGATATTGATATAATGAAATAATAAACACTATCACACCATTCGTTTCGATATTAAAGACTAATTTAAATTGTGTTATTATTTTAATTAATATATAAGTTACAAAAAGAAGGAGAAAACGAGAAATTACCACCATACTAGTGTCAACGGATGGATTAATAGAAATTAATTATTTTAAATAAAATTTTGAAAAATAGGGAAAAAATAATAGGATTGACAACCGTCAATCAATGACTAATAAAAATTAATTATTTAAAAATAATATTTTGAAAAATAGAATAAGATTGAAAACTTCTCTTTTGATTAAGTTACGTGTGTGTGTATATATATATATATATATTAAAATGATACTGATCCAAAGGGCAATAATATGTGTATGCACAGTGCATACACAACTTTTGTATGCACGCTAATATTTCTCTCTCTCTCTCTCTATATATATATATATATATATAAAGAGAGAAAATATTTATGGAGCATTGAATGATTAATCAATATATTTAATTTTAATTTCTCACTTTCTTATCTTAAATAAAATTTATTTTGATGCTCAAAATATAATATCGAATTATCATCCTTTAATAATATGTATAAGGACTTTAAAAATCTAATAGTTAATTGAATAACTTCAACTGTCTAATTCTATTTTTTTAAGTGAAATGATGATGTTTCACGAGGCATTCATAATTATTGTTATTATATGATAAAATAAGATGATACTATAATATTACCATATACTATTAAGAGAATTAAGAAAAAAACCTATAAGTTAAAAAAATGGTGAAAAAATGCTTTTATAGTGCAGTATTTTCATAAAAACATAACTCTTAATTATACTTATGAAATAGTAAATACTCTCGTACCATTTATCATGATTATAAAAAATATATATTTCAATATTTTGTTTTTATTTTAATTAAAGTATAAGTTACAAAGAAATGAATGAAATATCAAATAGATAGATTATTAATAAAGTAGTGACAATGAATGATTAATCATTTTTAAATGAGAGTAATTACTAATAAAACAGGCACTCATAAATGGCCCCCACCCTGCAACCAAATTCCACCATGCAACCCTTTGTTCAAATCCACAACTCAAATTTGAGAAAAGAAACTGCAAAATACCAATTCAATCAGCATAAAAAAACCTCATCTTTCCAGAAGACCTCAAGTGCGTGGGATCTCTTGAGATCTCATCTCCCCCAAGACTTGGCCATGTCTCATCCACACCTTCTGGATTTACACTTCTCTCTCCTTCCTCTTCTTGCTCTCTCTCTCACTTCCTCTCTCCTTTTCTCTTCTCAGCAGAGGAAAACAAGTCGAAGAACAGGAAGAGATGTCTGTGGCAGCTTCAATTCCATCCATTAAGATAAAACTATCACCTCATCATCCTTGTTCACGTAGGTCGTCCTTGAGGCCGTGTACCATCACCAGATGCTCCAGTGCTGAAGGCCCTCTGAGGAGACCTGCAGCACCTTCTCTATCCCCTCCGCCGCCGCCCCTGTCCGCAACTCCTCCCATGAAGTCCGCATCCCCAACACAGTCTCCGCCGAAGCCAGTCGAAGCAGAAGCTGCTGCTGCAACATCAAAGCAACAGGGCTTGGTGGTAACTCTGGAGTACCAGAGGAAGGTGGCAAAGGAGCTGCAAAACTACTTCAAGCAGAAGAAGCTTGAGGAGGCAGACCAGGGCCCCTTTTTCGGGTTCTTGGGCAAGAATGAGATCGCCAACGGCAGGTAACAGTTTGATCAGGCAGTCAGAATTTAGTGAGAAGCTACAGTAAAGCTTAGCTCATGTTGCCTCGAGTTAGCAGGTTATTTGATTCCTCTATAGGAAATTGGCATTGAGTACTGGCTACAAATTGCTAAGTAATTACTGAAAGAAAAGCAAGAATCCATTTAGCTTTCTGTTGATCAATTAATTTAGAATTTAAACATATTTAGTGAAGAAGAGATCTTTGTCCTAAATATGATTAAGTACTACAAGTTGGAATTGAAGAGAGCTTTGAATCCGTTCAGATAGTATGAACTAAAGTTGTATCTTTAGTCCTTTCAAATCTTGGAATTGAAGAGAGCTTTGAATGATAAGGAAAATTATGGTTTAGTATAAGTAGATAGTATGTGCCAAAGCTGTATCTTTTAGTTCTTTTCAATTTTCGAAAGTTGTTCTGCGGTACGCATATGACGATACTGAACAAGAGCTTTGAGATTTGAACGACTTGAAGAACTATCAACTATGGGTCTGTTGGTTTGTTCAGTTGTTTCTTCAGTAATGCTCTTTCATGAGTCATGGAAACTTCTGTTTAGAGCATGAGTAGTTATTGATTACTCATCAGTTCAGCTTAGAATGGCTGCACCTAATGGTGATAGAAGATGTGGCGTTTGTGATTTATTTACTCTTGATATATTCCCTGGTTATGGAGATTAGGCATATATTTATTGACATTAAGTTAAACTACTTCTGATAAAGACAATTTATGCTGTTTTTGCAGATGGGCAATGTTTGGATTTGCTGTGGGTTTGCTAACAGAGTTTGCAACAGGCTCAGATTTTGTTCAACAACTAAAGATCCTGTTCTCTAATTTTGGGATTGTGGACTTGGAATGATATCTTCACAGAGAAATTCCTATATAATTTGCTTCAGTCCAATGTTTCACATTGCCTCAATATAATAGTAAATCTCTATTTGCTAAATGTCTTTCATAGTCAATGTTTGGTTGAACGTTGCTCACTAACTTAAGTTATGTTCAGAAGAAATAGGTACCTTGAACTGGAGAAGCCAGTGGAATAAAAACAGCAGGTGTGTCATACATCAATTAACTTTGAGTAATAGCAATAACAGAACGGGCTTTTCCCAGTCATGAGATTGATGAAGTGATGCTCCAGGGTTTGCAGAACATGGATGTTGTATTTTTTACATAGTCTAAGATCTGTGTTTTCTATTTGTACTTAGAGAAATGGGTTCTATAAGGAGGAAGGTAGCACAAAGCACAATGTCTCATTATCACTGAAAGTTGTTCATTACATTCTCACTGCAATGTAAATTCTGCATGCGAAGTTTATTCAACTAGTAAATTGTTCCCATGGTTATTTGCAAATACAAACCAATTTATACAAGTCAGTAAACAAGAGTCTGAATAATAAAAATTGATACCTTGAGTGAAAACAAACATGTGCAAGGTAAATTGAACAGGGGTTAACGTCTGCTTTATTCATTTGTGCTCCAACTACTGATAGACCTGACTCGTCGGTTAGTGGATTGAGCTCCGGGGGTTAATAAATTCGAATTTTGAAAGATACTCTTTTTCACTCGGCCAAATTATTTAGATCTTAACTAGCTAAAATAATAATTTTTTATCCACCAAAAAGGTCCAAGGCCTCATCACCTAGACCATGCCTTAATGTGAAAATAAAAAAATTCACAAGGGAAATAAAAGAAGAAGTTACAAATAAATAATAAAATGAATAAGATTAAAAATTTGATCTTATTATTTTTCTCATTGACTTTGAAGTTTAGGTGATGGATCTTCTGACGATTTGTTTAGGTTTTCCAAATGTAATATTTCCCCTCAAGTTGACGCGTTCAAATTCCTAATGCCCAACTTGCCACAAAGCAATTGAAAATGATATCTTTTCAATGCTTTTGTAAAAATATCAATTAGCTGCAACCGAGTGGGTAAATAAAATATAGCAATAGCCTTAGATTGAACATGGTGACGAATGAAGTGACAATCGATTTCGATGTGCTTTGTCCGTTCATGAAAGACGGGATTAGCAGCAATATGATGAGGTGATTGATTATCATAGAAGAGACACATCAGATGGAAATGAAAAATCTTTAAAGATGATAGAAGAGCTTTAAGCCACAAAAGCTCACTTATAGCAGCGACAAGAGTACAATATTCAGCTTCAGTAGATGATCTGGAAGTCGTATATTATATCTTAGATTTTCAAGAGATCAGCCTTCCTCAAAGAGTCACAAAATAACTAATAGTGGATCGTCTAGTGATAGGACAACTAGCCCGATCAAAATCATCATTACCAACCAAATCCAAAGAAGTAGACTTTAAGAAAAGTCTAGCGCTTGGATTAAATTTTAGATAGCGTAGAACTCGAAGAGTAGCATCCCAATGTTGTTAACAAGGCTCATGCATGAACTATGAAAGTGTACGAACCTAATAACATAATTTTGAATGAGTGATAGTCATATATATAAATTGTCTTACGAGACGACGATATTGTCTTGGAACACGAAGCAAATCACCACCATTAAGAGCTAATTAATGTCGATGTTTCATAGAAAAGGTAACATGTTTAGAACCCGTCATCTTATATTCTGAAAGTGTATTCAAAGTGTATTTTTTTTAACATAAAAAATGATCATAATTCATATGAAGCACTTCAATACTCAAGAAGGCCTAAGTCCTTCATATGAAAACGTGAATGAATATATCCTTTAAACATTGTGCAATATGAAGAATTATGGCAATAAGAAGAAGATCATCTATATATATTAATAAAGTAAGAAATATAGAGCCCCTCGAAAGGTAAATAGAGAATAATCAATAATAGATTGTTGAAATCCATAAGAAATCAAATCATCTGCAAGTTTAGAGAATGATTCATGAAGCTTGGCGTAGACCATAAAGGTATTTATGGAGTTGGCAAACAAGATTAGTTGCATTAGAAGAATAACCATGTGACAATTTCATCTAGACTTCCTCGTCAAGATCACAGTGCAAGAAAGTATTATGTACATCCATTTGCTTGATTTTCCAATTTTGAGCAACACAACTATAAAAAAACAATGCACTATAACCAGTTTGGTGACAGGAGCAAAGGTCTCATGATAATCTAGTTCTTCAATTTGAGTGAATGCTTTAGCAACAAGACGAGCTTTATACCGCTCAACACTATCATATGTATTATGACAATAAGAAGAAGATCATCTACATATATTAATAAAGCAAGAAATATAGAGCCCCTCGAAAGGTAAATAGAGAATAATCAACAATAGATTGTTGAAATCCATAAGAAATCAAATCATCTGCAAGTTTAGAGAATGATTCATGAAGCTTGGCGTAGACCATAAAGATATTTACGGAGTTGACAAACAAGATTAGTTGCATTAGAAGAATAACCATGTGACAATTTCATCTAGACTTCCTCGTCAAGATCACAATGCAAGAAAGCATTATGTACATCCATTTGCTTGATTTTTCCAATTTTGAGCAACACAACTATAGAAAGACAATGCACTGTAACCAGTTTGGTGACAGGAGCAAAGGTCTCATGATAATCTAGTCCTTCAATTTGAGTGAATGCTTTAGCAACAAAACGAGTTTTATACCGCTCAACACTACCATATGTATTATGGCAATAAGAAGAAGATCATCTACATATATTAATAAAGCAAGAAATATAGAGCCCTAAAGGTAAATAGAGAATAACCAACAATAGATTGTTGAAATCCATAAGAAATCAAATCATCTGCAAGTTTAGAGAATGATTCATGAAGCTTGGCGTAGACCATAAAGATATTTATGGAGTTGACAAACAAGATTAGTTGCATTAGAAGAATAACCATGTGACAATTTCATCTAGACTTCCTCGTCAAGATCACAGTACAAGAAAGTATTATGTACATCCATTTGCTTGATTTTCCAATTTTGAGCAACACAACTATAAAAAGACAATGCACTGTAACCAGTTTGATGATAGGAGCAAAGGTCTCATGATAATCTAGTCCTTCAATTTGAGTGAATGCTTTAGCAACAAAACGAGCTTTATACCGCTCAACACTACCATATGTATTTCGTTTGATTTTGAACATCCACTTGCATCCAATAAGGTGTTTGTTAGAAGGGAGTGACTGAAGTGTTCAAGTATGATTAGTCTCTAAAGTATTTAATTCAATATACATGACATCACGCCATTGAGGGTCCTGTAAGACTTCATGATGATCTCATGGTGTCTAGTTTAACAAGAAATGCTTTGCAAGAAGGAGAGAGTTTATCATAACAAATGAAGTGTTGCAAAGGATAACGTGTACTTGAAGACCCCAAATTCATGGGTGCATTACATGAATAAGGCTTGCTTACGACGATATGACACACATAATACTTTAGATGTGCACGAGGACGCTTAAGGCGACTAGATCGATGATAATTGACAGCAGAATAATTGTCGATATGTATAAATGGCTTTAGAATTGTCTATGAAAGTGTGTGGATCATTAATTATGCCAAAAGATGTAGGTGCTAAAGGTTGTGATGAAAAAATGGAGGGATTAATGCTTGGAGAAGAAGGCAATGCTATAGGCTACAACATTTACATTTTGTGTTGTGGATTGAATGCTCGAAGGTGTAGGCGACTCCTACTGAACAAAAGTATGATCAGTAATGGTTACAAGTCCTGCAGGATCAACAAAAATCTTATTGGAGTCAGGTATATATGAAGAGATATTTGTGAAAAGGAAAAATCATCAAAATGCACATTATGTAAGACGAATTTTTTTTTATTGAGATTATAAACACACCACCATTTCTTTTCAAAAGGATATCCCATGAACACACATTTTTGTGAACACATACAAAACTTATTATCTTAATGTGGTGAAGGGACATGTGCATAATATAACAAACATATATATATATATATATATATATATATATATATATGATTAAATGAAGGAGCATAACCAAAAATAACTTCATAAGTTATTTTATCTGAGAGAAATAAAGAAGGAGTGTAGTTGATCAAATAAACTTCAGTAAGTAATGCATTCACTCCAAAATGTAAGAGAAGTGAAGCTTGAAAGCGCAATGCTCTTGTAACACTAAGAATGTGTCGATGCTTGCATTCGACTTGATCATTTTGTTGTAGAATGTGAGCACAAAAGGTCTGAAGAAGGACACTGTGTCAAAGAAAAAATTCTGTAAATTATTTGAAAAAAATTCTACACCATTATCACTGTGAATAACCTTGATTATTTTTTTAAATTGAGTTTTTATCATACGAAAAAATATAATATTTTTTTAGATATTTTCAGACTTAGTATGCAGGAGATATATCCATGTAGACCAATTGAAATAATCTACAATGATAAAAAAACTAATGTGTTCCACAAGAATAGCTAGTTTTGTAAGGTCCCAAACATCATAATCGATTAAATCAAAAGAAGATGATGATTTAGTCAAACTGACAGGAAACTTGATTCGAGCATATATCACAAAAAATTATTTGAAGCAGATGAAAAAAAGAACTATTATTAATTACGACAATAGAACGAGAGATGTGTCCTAAACGTCTGTGCCATAATTCTAAGAAACTTTCAACATTGACTTTATATGCCACTAAATGTGTCACAACATTGCATAAGTAATAAACTCCTCATAATTCTTTCAATCCAATGAGAGTCTTCATAACACGATTATGAATAAAATAAATGTTAGAAGAGAATGTAGCAAAACAATTAAAATCTACACATAACTTCGCAATGAAAATGAGATTACAATAAAATTTTGGAACAAGAAAAATATGATACAAAGAGAAATGATCTCCAAGAATCACATCTTCAAATTTCGTTGCAACAATTGATTTGCCATTTAAAAATTATGACCATTAAATGTTCATTTAATGGTTGGGTATTAACAAGAACATCGATACTACCAGGGGCGGACCCACATAGACCGTGGGGGGGCCACGCCCCCTCCCCCCTCCCCCCCAACTTTTCGGTGTATTAAGTATATATATATATACTAGTAGTTGAAGTTGATATATAAATAAAATATTAAGAAAGTAACAAAATTATGTAGTAGCTTAACTGGTTAGATGAGTTTGGTTTATATCAAGAGGTCTAGGGTTTAATTCCTACTAGTGACTTATTAATTTGGTCCCCCTTGATTTTTTTTATTTTACTTCTATACATTTTGGCCCCCCCATATTTTATCCCTGGATACTACTGGTGAGATTGACAGAAGCACCAATGTCAAGAATCCAAGAAATATTAGAGGATACAAAAACTAAGTTGTTACGAAAAAATTACTCTTTTTTTTTTCATTAAGGTCAATCATGACGAGAAGACATTGAATTTGCAATTTTAAAAAATTAGATGAGACTTCCTCAATGATTTGACTAGATGGTGAGACCGTTGTTGTAACAACATTAACAATAAATTCTCTTTCTTTGATTGAATAATCAACAATTGATTTTCTTTCTTGTTTATGAAAGTAAATATTAGATTTTAAGAGGTGATTTTTGATTTTATTAATTTGTGAGAATCTTTCCTTAATGTCATCCCACAATGCTGTAACATCTTCTGCATGAACTACACTAGCTTGCAGATCTTTGCCCGTGAATTGAAAAGCCATGAAATTAATATTGAATTGCATATCTTCCATAGGTCAGACTTAAAATCACCTTTATTTAGCTATGATATTATTTTTTTTATAAAATCCAACTTATTTTTGACACGCAATGCATAATGAATTAATCTATATCAAGTTGGACAAATATTCTCATTCAACAAGATTGAAATCAAGTTATTCTATGAACTATCAAATGAATATAAAGAATAACAAGAAAATGACTTGACAATATGATTTATTGATGTAGATGATCCTGTCATCGAAAGCAAATGAAAAATAAGAATTCAATTTAAGATAATAGGATCTCACTTTAATATCATGTGAAAATTAGAAAATTCACAAGAAAAATCAAGAAAGAAGTTAACAAAAAATAATACAAATAAATATGATTAAAATTTGATCTCATTATTTTTCTCATTGACTTTAGAGTTTATATACAGACAAACTGTAAAAATAACTATACAAAAATAAAAACTTTAAAATTTTTTTAGTGACGGACCTTTCTGATGATTTAATGAATCTTCAAGCGATATGATGAATCTTCTGACGACTTTTTAAAATTTTTAATTTTAATATTTTAGTATTTAAAATAAATTCCATGGGAACTCATTTTTCAATCCAATGAAACTAAAAGCTCTTAACACATTAAGTTAATCATTGCTCCTCATTATTCAATAAATAAGATCCATTTTATTATTTACATTGTAATATGCATTAAACCGTCATCATCATCATTTACAAACTTCAATTTTTCCCACAACAAATTAGTATAAGATATAATATGAGGTCCTTAAAAATATTTCAAGATGTCTAAGATCATTTTAAGATTTTTTTTCCATTTGCACATTATTAAATTTTATTTGAAAAAATGTTATTAGAAATTTATTTATATGTTTCAATTCCGTCGAGACGTTATGCGACGCACGCGCGTTATATTTCTTTTATTAAAGTTTTTTTTTGTCTTCGAATATACAATTTCCTTGATTCAGCTCCCAATCCATAAAAAAAGTTTACTCGTTAGGGTTCTACAATTCAATTCAAATCAATTCAATCCAATTCGTTTCCCCTGCAGTCAACAACAAGCGCAAGTAAGATTTACCAAGCAGAAGCCATCAACTTTGTTATCGAGGGAGACAAAGAGAGTGGAAGAAAGGCCGAGTCTTGTCAGACCGAGCTGCTGCTGCTGCTGCTGGATGATGGAAGCATCGATGACGAGGAAGCGACCTCGGCTGGACGGGGACGACGTCTCTCCCGAACGAGAGGTCCGCAACGATGTGGGGAAAGGGGGAGTTCGTAAGAGGGAGGAATGATTAGGGTTTAGATGTGGGGATGGGATGGGGTGGTTGTTTTCTTGTGCATTGGATTTCTTCTCAAGATTTTGCCATGGCAAATTGGCTTCTTCTTCTTCTTCTCAATGGGATCTGGTGTAGGCCGTACAAAAGACTGCTGCTGTTCGGGATGATGCTGCGGCTCGGCCCGCCAGGCGAGGTGGCGTATCGCCTCCGTGGAGAGATGACGATCGCGATGGCCATTATGTCTACGAACTCGGCGAGAATCTCACCCCCCGATGTAAGCTCTTAGCTCTTATTGCTTAAAGATGTCTCCTTTTGAGTATTTCGAAGATCACAAGATGCAGTTTTGCTATTTATTTGGGTTACTAAAAAATATGTCCGAGTGATTTGGCAAAAGCTTAGAGGACAGGTGCAGAATTATTTGCTTCCGTATTTTTTCTATTTCTCTGACACGTCTCTGGTTAAATGAAAGAATTCAAGGTAGAAGATATATTAAGGCTGTATTTATTCTCAGGAAAATGAATTCTTTTTTTAGGATTTTTTTTGGTGCCTCTAGATGTGAATTTCATTTCATTTTATTCTGTTTTGCTTCGTGTTATTTTGTTTATCCAGATGTGAATGTTGCTACATGCTTACAGTCATCTCTACCTTGAATTATGCAGATAAGATACTTAGCAAGTTTGGTGAAGGTATGTTTTGAGGTTTTTATCCTCCAGAATGGTTTCATGTTATAATCGATTTTTGTCTATCTAACTTTTGACTTATAGGTACCTTCGGTCGTGTTTTAGAGTGTTGGGACCGTGAAACACGTGAATACGTGGCAATCAAAGCAATTAGGAGCATTAGCAAGTATCGGCATGCTGCAATGATCGAGATCGATATTCTTAATCGCATTGCTAAGAATAAGATGGATAAATCACAGTATGTGTCTCAGCCCAGATGTTTATTATTGATGTTATTAGTTGTTACTTTCAAGGGCTTAAAATGTTTCATTTCCTTTTCCTTGGTAGTTGCGTCCAGATGAAAAGATGGTTCGACTACCGCAACCACATATTTATTGTAAGTAAAACCTTCGTTTTCTTTTCTTCATTTTTATTGCTTATACATTTGTGACATAAGAGTATCATCCTTTTACCTCTTTTTAAGGGAAAAAATAATGGATGCCAAATAGTGCACCCATCCAACTTTATTGATGGATGATCATATTACATCTGGAGAAGAAACATGTACTCTATGACAGAAAAAAGAGATCAATCCCCCACCCACTCCCTGGCCATGGATAACGCTGAGATAACTATATTCTCAACATAAGCTCTTTTCCCCCTAAGGATACATATGTCACGTGGAGTTCAAATTTCCCTCAGAAAAGCAATGGGGATGATCCATCGTGTGGATGGAAGTGATTGCCAGAAAGGAATCTCACTAAACAATGTAGTTTCCTTATATTGGATGTCCAAATTTTATAGAAGGCCTGTAACGATGTTGATTTCTTTGAAGGTGGAAGCCTCTGGGTTATTCCATATATAATTATATATATACATACGAACATATATGTCACTACCTTGCAACAATTTAATTCAACTTCTCTAAATTCAAATGTTTTGCTTATATCATTGGTTGGAAATGCAACACCTTTCTGTTTTCCTTAATGTTCATGGACTTTGCGAGCTAAATTGAATTATTTTCTTTGGATGAACTTCATTCATTCTATCAGGTGTTTGAGAAGCTTGGGCCTAGCTTATATGATTACCTAAAGAGAAATAAGTACCGCCCATTTCCTGTGGAACTTGTACGAGAGTTTGGACGCCAACTATTGGAATCTGTAGCATGTGTGTTATCATATTTTTTAATCTTTTCATGTATTTACTTTCAATGACTGCTCCAACTGAATTTGTCTCTTTTTCACTTTGAATTATAAATACTTATTCTTTTCCTTTCAATCTAGATATGCATGATTTACGTCTTATTCACACTGATCTGAAGCCAGAAAATGTTCTGCTTGTGTCTTCTGAATATGTGAAAGTTCCAAACAGCAAGGTACTTTGTCTCATGCATATTGTAGGTGATGTCATATTTTGTCATTTATTAGATTTATTAAGTCGATATTCAAGAATGTGCCTTTGGATGCACAGAAGAATCAAGAGGAGATGAACTTCAGGTGGTTGCCAAAATCAAGTGCTATTAAGCTGATTGACTTTGGTAGTACCGTATCTGAGAATCAGCATCATAGCTCAATTGTTTCAACAAGGCATTACAGGGCACCTGAAATTGTCTTAGGTAAATTAGTTACTCTTTGATTAATAATTGGATTTACTCTCTTGTTGCAATATAACCAAGACTCACAAATCACTTCAGAAGATATTTGGTAGTTTCAAAGCATTTCTTTAAATGCAATTAATTCGTTTATTATTTTGTAAAATACCGTCTATATTCATCATCTTCAGTTATATAACTTATTTACATAAAACAACCATATATGTTACTAGTTGTATTCGTCTATCAGATATTTGACTATCATGGTGTTGTGAAGTTGCCTTTCTCATATTACTTTTTTTATTTCATCCATCAGGTTTAGGCTGGAGTTATCCTTGTGATATGTGGAGCATTGGTTGCATCCTTGCTGAGTTATGTTTGGTTAGTATATACACTTATTTACGCATAAAATATCAACTCTCTTCCGTCATAAAAATATCAACTCTCATCTCCTTGTGTCATTCTAACTTTTGTATTTAGGGCGAGGCATTATTTCAGACACATGAAAATCTAGAGCATTTGGCCATGATGGAAAGGGTTTTGGGACCATTGCCTGAATGTATGATTCGAAAAACAAGGTAAGTTGTCTTGTAGACATAAAATGGAGTTTCATCTGCTAATAATACCCATTGTGCATTTGGCTCATGCTCTCACTTTTGAGGGATGGACCTCCAAATGAATATAGTGTAGTAGCTTATGTATTTCTAGGGGCTTATGATTCTGATGTATCTGTTTAATTTTGATGATATAGCAATACAAGCATGATGGGATGGTTAACATGTGGTTAATCATCCTTTTTCCCTCTCTCACAAAAAAAGAAGATATGAACCTTTGATCCTCACAAATATTTTTTTTCTGATCTTCCCAAAAGAAAATTTCATTCAGGAGAATCACTTTGATTCTATCCATATAGTTTATTACTATATGTAGCATTCTTCAGTCATGTAGAAAATCACAAACTTATATCCTGATGTAATGCATACCATTAGGGGAGTTATTTTAATGTCTTTATTGATTATTGAAATATTTCCTTGTACAATATGCACAACTGTTTGATCTTCTTGCTATGTAATGGCTTCAAAATTTAGGGAATGAGAAATATGATAAAATTAAGAACATGGTATATAAGATTGTTCTATAGTTTTTTATATGACGATAGAAACTGTAAATTGCAAAGTCTGTGTTTGTAAGCTTTTAATTCACTACACATCAGTGAAGCACGGGTACACCTGATGGGTGGAAGTACCGGTACCCGGTAGGTACATCAGGTACGCGTTGGGTACGCTCGAATACGTACCCAACGCGTATTCAATATTAAAATAATATTTTTAGAAAGCAGGTACGCGATGGTACGTGTGGTTACGTTCTTGGGTACGGGATAATAGGCTTTCAAAAAAATAGAAAATAAGCCAAACACAAAAGAGATGACAGAGGCTTGAAGATGAGAGAAAGAAAATAAACACAAAAAAGATCTTAATATTTGCAAGTAAACTTGGGAGAGAAATCAGCTAAAACCCCGTGACAACTAGAGATGGAGAGGAAAAATAACAAAGAAAAGTAGCAGGGAGAACCACCCGTCCAACTTTCTTCTTCGTCTTAAGTGTTTCTTCTTCCAGCAACTCCTCTTCGTTTCGTTCCCCGCCTGTGTAATATTGTTTTCTTCTTCAAGGGGCGAGACCCAAAGGGGCTATGCAATTTTCTTCTTGAAGGGACGAGTTCCAAAGCCAACCAAGGTTTAGAATAAAATATTGGGAATAAGTTACAGATGACAACTGGTAAAGGGCAAACTGGTTCCATAATGCCATTAGTAAAGTACAAAAATCAGCCAACTAAAGCTAAAAATATGCATGGGGAATCAGCTAGAAGGTGACAGCTGGAAAGAGCATAAAGCTGGTCTATTAATAATTTGGGAGAGGAACGATTTGCATAATTTAATAATTGTAAGAGGGAGCACACGATTAACAAATATAATTAATGCATCATAACCAGTAAACTCATAACTTAACAATTTAATTAAATTTTTTATATATTGCTTAATTAATATTAATTATAGTATTTAATTTAATATATAATGTACCCGTACCCTAGTTTTTTAAAATTCACATACCACGTACCCGTACCTGTACCTATGCAACATAGCTACACATTCATTTTTTGAAGGATAATTCTCTACGCATTCATCTCACCAAAAACCACTTGGTGATTTCAATTTGCTGTGATGTTTACTTACTTTAGTTGCAGTTTAAAATTGATGGGATGCCACCTTATTGTTTTTTTTTGAAAGGAAGAAGGGCGACTATACAATTTGGTAGTCACCCGCTTGTATTAATGCGAAAGATGAAGCATGTACAAATATGTAATGGAGAGCAATGCTGATACGATTCCACTTTGTATTAATTAGTGTGCTGGTTAAGAAAATAGTGGGTAGTTACAATGTTTTACTAGTCTATGGTAGTCTTAGTATAGTTATAGTAACTAACTCATACATGTTATAAATACATGGATGAGTTAAAGGTTTAGGCAGCCTTTGAGAAGTTTATTATCATCCTTGTAATTGGAGTTTGGTCCACTCCACACGGACTATGGAGATTTGTCATCTCGAATGGACAAGTTATTAGTTGTAATAGTGTTTAAAATTCTTGCACTTTTACTACTAATAACATTTATCTTAGTTTTATTTCTCTAGTTATTCTCATTTATATTTTCAGCCTCTATCAATGGTATCAGAGCAGCAACGATCTCGCAAGAGTGAACACTTGGGAAACTTACAAAATGTTCCTACCATTCCACTATGATCAGTTGCATCCATCATGAAGAAATCATTGAAAATCCATTTCCGAAGAAGAAGAAGAAGTTCAAAGATCATAATAGTCTAAATATTCGGAACGAGTTTCTTAAGTTTGGAGACGTGAACACTGAAGCTGCAAAAGAAATATATCATTCAATCCTTTATTTCCGCCTTGAGGACAAGGCGAAATTTAGGAGGGGTGTACTGATACGATTCCACTTTGTATTAATTAGTGTGCTGGTTAAGAAAATAGTGGGTAGTTACAATGTTTTACTAGTCTATGGTAGTTTTAGTATAGTTATAGTAACTAACTCATACATGTTATAAATACATGGATGAGTTAAAGGTTTAGGCAGCCTTTGAGAAGTTTATTATCATCCTTGTAATTGGAGTTTGGTCCACTCCACACGGTCTATGGAGATTTGTCATCTCGAATGGACAAGTTATTAGTTGTAATAGTGTTTAAGATTCTTGCACTTTTACTACTAATAACATTTATCTTAGTTTTATTTCTCTAGTTATTCTCATTTATATTTCCAGCCTCTATCAAATGCCAAAAGGCTCTCCCAAAAAAAAACAAAAAGCAAAGGGGGCCACCTTATCTATACATATTGTAAATATTCAAATGAGAACAATACTAAACACACTACATTGATATGCAATCTGCTTTTGTGTTCCTACTGTTAAAGAAAAAGGCATTTGATGTTTTTTTTTTGACACTCTTGAAGTTAAATCTTAAAATAACTTTTGTAACATTTAGTAGAAATTTTCTGCTACAGTTTCTACGATTTGTTTTACTTTTTGTTTCGCTCGTTAATTTATCTTCATTGTTGCAAGTGCAGTTCCTCAATGTCAAAGTACTTTAGGCGAGGGGCTCAGTTAAATTGGCCTAGAAGTGATACCTCAAGAGAAAGCATCAGGGCTGTCAGAAGACTTGTCAAACTTAAGGTATGGGTACTTTTGCAAGATGTAACAGAATAGAATGGTTTACAGAATCTGGGTAGTTTTGTTACATGGGGTTCCACACCCACTGAGTTTTTTTTTCTTGGATTTGGCTTTCATACACTTGTACATGCTTACGATTGAAAGCTTTAATACAAAGAAGATAACTCCCCAAGGTGTGTCATCCTTTCCTTAGTAAAAAAAAATACAGAATACAGAAGTTACTTGAAGGGGTTCACAATATAGGCTACATATTTGGTTCCTGTTACTGTTGTTGTTATATCATCCATTTCCATCTAAAAAAAATCTATCATCCATTTCTGTTTCATTGAATAAGAGATATCAATTGTAACATCCAGTGATGTGATGATTCATGGGCAATCTCTCTATGCTAAGAGCAATAAAATGAAAGGTAAGATTTAAAGTTCAGCAGAAGAGCAGCCAAAGAAATAGTTAGAGATATTAAAGGTGGAATAATATTTTCAATAGGCTTATTAAGACTTGTTAGTAGGGGCGAGGTCTGGCAAACAATTATAATAAAATTATTGTTCCCTCTAAGTAGTGTTTTAGTGCTTTATCATAGGACAAAACTGACATAAACATATTTGAAAAAAAGTGATAAACATTCAGTTGTGTAAAGTGGCTAGGATGAGAACAGATAAAGTTTTTACTCGGTGTTAAAAGTAAGGTTTATATTTTGACCCATAAAAGATACTGTTTATGTTTTTTCCTTGAAATTACATGGTATAAATGAAGAGAAAATCAACTGTGTGCTAGTTAATGATGGAGATATTCGGCTAATTTTAGTTGCATCAAAGATGGAAATACTGAATTCGCTAAAAACGTAAAATTAAGGAATATGGAGAGGTTATACTCGCATTATTTAAAAATCTGGCAACTCCGGAAATGATGTGATTCAAATCTGTGGAAGAGTCAGGGCAAGGCAGAAAAGGGAAGACGGTGTAGATTTTGATTCTGATGAAAAGACATATGAAACGTTGGATTGGGGGTTTGAGATGTTATCACTGATATTTAACAGAAGTCTTGCCACGTGGACTGAGGAGAGGGGGTCCAGCGTTCGCTGTAGAGTAAAGAACACTAATGGGCTGGACACAGAGGGCTAGGAGACTACAGATGCTGAGGAGGCCAGCTCTATGTACATTGCTGAAACACCAACAAGGGGATAACTCGTGCCTGAGACACCTCTGGAGCTTCCGGAATCCCCGTAAGCGGTTCTGTAGGTGCTATTGCGGCAAGAAGTCATTATCGATCGAGGAGTCTGTTGTATCCAATCTCATAATAATGATATAGGTCGAGCACATGAAATTGAGGTTTTGCAGCTACAATTCAAGTGGTAGAAGATTGGGTGGCAACAAGCTGCAAAATACATGAGGTGTTACCATGAGGTTCATGGCGAGGGGGATACATCTTGTTGCCAAATGAAGGTGATCACTTGGAATGTATGCGGATTGGGTGATCTCAAGAGAAGGGCGACTTTGTTGATGAGCATGGCTTGGCTGATTTTCCTATTCCTAGTTGCAGATATAGATGGAGAGGGTCTACAGTTTCTTGATCAATAAATGCTTGCTCTAAGTTGGATAAATTCCTTGGATTGGTGGAGCTACGTGAAGGCTTCCCATTGGCAAATGTGAAAGCTTTGGTGAGACCAATTTCATATCATACTCTTTCGGCCATGGAGGATGGATTCAAGGATCAGGTTGCAGCTCAATGGAGAGTCCCATCATCTCTTTCGGCCACATGAACCTTATATGACAGGTTATACCAACTACGAGATGGCTGAAGGACTATTGAACAACCATCAAACATGAACGGGAGCAAACGAGGACTATGGCGCTGACTCGAATATCGTTTCTAGATCAAATTGAGGACGGTCGAGACCTTACAAAGGATGAGCTGAATGACAGAAGAAAATTCCAAGAATGTTGCACAAGAAGACCGGAAAATGGAGATATATTGACGTCAAATATCTTGGCCGACATGGCTGAAAGAAAATTTAAACACAATTTTTTCACATATATGCATCTGGCTGCTGTAGATCTAATTCCATTGACCAACTTATAGTTGGGGATGCCCTTTTTTCTAGAAGGGAGAGTTGGGAAGGCAGTAGCTGACTACTTCCAGGACTTAGAGCTTGTTTGAATTTTAAGTCGATTTAAAAGTTCTCCATATTTGTTAAATAAAAAATTGTACGTATAAGTTATTAGTGTAACAACTTATAAGTTGAAAAAAAAAATAAGCAGGGGAACCCTGCATATTTTTATGGCTATGGTCTTTTTTTTTAACCAACTATATTACTCTTTTATCCATGTATTGTTATCATATAATATTTTTTCTTTCACATTTTCTATTTGTCTTAACTTTTCTCCTTTCATTTTTTATAAAATATAAATAGATTAACATTTTAAAATACAATTTTTTTTAATAAGTTTATAAATTATAAATATAACATTTAATTTAAATATTAAGATTATTTTATTAGATTCTTTAATATAATTAAGCTAAATTAACTTTAAAGGTATCTTAGTTAATATTTGTTTAACAAACATTGCAACTACTTGTTGATATTATCAACACTTTTATTCAAACTTATAATTACTTATATTTTAAAATAAGTTTCAACACTTAAAATATTTATCAACATTAGTGGTTTTCTGATATTTTTTATCAGCTAAGCCAAACAGACTCTTAACAAGATGTCGACCAACTGGCGATTGGTTGTTGCAGGCAACAATATGCCACTGGTTGAGGTGCAACAAGTGCAAGATCTAGTGCGTCCAATCTTGGAGGAAGTCCTATGAGCCTTAAAAGATCTCAATGGAGAAGGTGCATCGGGACCAGATGGCTTTCTTGTTTTTTTCTACCAAGAGTTCTGGCATGTGGTAGGAGCTGACGTAATAGCCATGATACAAGAGTTTGCCTCATCCAATCATGACTTTGAAAGGTTGAATATATTTTTTATTTTCTTAATCTCGAAGAAGGCATTGACCGAGAAGGGTTGAGGACTTCAGATATATTGCGGACTTCAGATCTATTGCTTTATCTAACTCTATCTATCTGCTGGTGGCAAAGATATTAGCATATTGCTTATGGGAAGTTTTAAGATCTCTTGTACATCCAGTGCAATCAACCTGGACAATCCATCATTGACAGTTTCACGATGGCTACAAAGATCATTTCCTTGTGGAGATGCTCATATCGGCGTGGTTTTCTATGGAATGTGGACTTCTCCAAGGCTTATGACTCATTGAGTTGGTCATTCTTGTTGAGCTCCATTCATAGCCGTGGTTTCTCACCTTTATGGATATCGTGGATGAAACGAAGTGTATGGACTTCTTTCTCTACTGTAATAAATGATGGATGACTGGCAGTTGGGTTCAATCTCAATTGGCGTGAGACAGGAGTACCCTCTGGGACCAATGCTCTTTGTTATTACTGCAGATGATCTTGCTAAATGTGCTTTCTCTGCTTGTTACTTGGGCACCTTAACCGGCTTTTCCTCGACATTTGAACAAGCTACGATAGTTCACCTTTTAGAATATGCTGATGACTTGTTTTTTATAGAAGGCTCCGTCATGGAGGTGCGCCACATCTCTATTTCATTGACATCTTTGGCGACTTCTTGAGATTATGTATCAATCTTCCCAAATCATCATTTATTCCCTTTCGCATGGAGGAGGATGTAGCCTAGGAACGCTCTCTCGAATTGCGGACAGCAATTTGCAGGCTTCCACTGACGTATCTTGGTCTTCCATTTTCTGATAGCTAGATATTGATGCAAGACGAGGTCCCTATTATTATTGAGCAGGTCGAGCGTAGACTATAGGAATGGAGTTCTAGAATACTTTCTAGGGGAAGAAGACAATCAAATCAGTCCTATCATCTATGTCGACATATTATATGTTAGTCTTCAGAATGCCTTGTGGTGTCATCTTACATATTGATGCACTCTGATGGAGATTCTTATGGCAGCATTCTGGCTCTTGTGGTCAGGGTAACTATTTGGTGAAATGGTTTGAGGTATGTAGACCAACTTTGGAGGGAGGACTTCATTCTCTTACATCTATGGAAGAAGCACTCCTCCAAATTGGTTGCTCTCATTATGAGACATGGTGATATTCTATGGTCTGCTGTGATTTCTACATGCTATGGCTGAAATTTATCTTGGGATGATAGAATGGATATCACACAAGATGTCTAATCTTTTTGGAAAGGATCCATTTTAGTTATGCCAAGACTCCGTCCATTTTTTCAAGCTTCATTAGGGCTGGGCTGGCTTCAAGTTTTGCAGACTCATGGGCTATAAATGATTCTTTGTCCATTTTATTCTTGAGACTTTCTGCGATAGCTCAAGACAAACATGCTACTGTTGCAACATATTGGTCAAGAAATCTACCTCCCACCAACGAACTGCTTATTTACCTAGAGAAGCTCGGCGTCACCGTCAGCCCGTTCGAGATTAGACCGTTTCCTTGGCTCACTGGAGCTCATGGAGGCCCATCAGTTGGCGGATGTCCAAGCCATGGAGAGACCCTTTTCGGACCACACACCACTCATGTGGCGGTCCAACGAAGGTCCTCCACCGGGTGCACACTTTCGGTTCGAGCGCTCCTGGCTCCTAGAGGAGGGCTTCAGACGCCTGGTGGAGGAGCAGTGGGCTGCCATCCCAGCTACGGGGTCAGCTGCCAGGACTCTAGCTACCCGACTAGCTGGGCTCCGCACTTTTCTTCGGAGACACATGAGACAGATACGGGAGGAGAGGGAGAGGCGTAGGACCGAGGCTCTCATGGCCATCTCCAGACTGAATCAGATTGAGGACTCCCGTGACCTCACCATCGAAGAGGCAGCTATGAGGAGGGACCACCAGACAGTGGTCCAGGCGGAGGATAGGAAGATAGAGATCCAGTGGAGGCAACGCTCTCGCCAGACGTGGCTTCGTGAGGGCGATGCCAACACTAGATTCTTCCACCTCCACGCGAGCTGCAGGCGTCGGTCCAATCACATTGATCGGATCGAGGTACGAGGACATACGATCACAGGCCACTCTCAGATCGGGGCTGCAATAGCAGCACACTACAGGGCGACCTCGAGAAGATTACCTCCACCTCGGTGGCGGTGGTCGGATCGGGGTCTCCCTCTTTTATCTAACGAACAAACCTCTTTTTTTTCACAGGCCATATCGGAGGAGGAGGTCACACGAGCATTGCAGAGCCTAAATGGAGAGGGTTCCCCAGGGCCAGATGGTTTCCCGGTGTTCTTCTACCAGGAGTTTTGGTCTATCTTGAGGGAGGATGTGATGGCGGTTATCCGAGAGTTTGCAGAGGGGAATCAAGGATTTGAGCGCCTCAACCGGTTTCTACTGTTCATGCTACCCAAGCGGAACTCAGCTGAGCGGATTGAGGACTATCGACCGATCGCCCTGTCCAATGCCATCTACCTCATTGTGGCTAAGGTACTGGCGAACCGATTGAGGGTGGTATTGGATGATCTAGTTCACCCTGTACAGTCAGCATTCATCAGAGGCCGATCCATTTCTGACAGCTACACCATGGCATCTGAGATTATTGCATCATGGCGCCGCACTGGGCAACAAGGTTTTTTGTGGAAGGTAGATTTTTCAAAAGCCTATGACTCAGTCTCATGGTCCTTTTTGTGGCACTCATTGCGGGCCCGTGGTTTCCCCCGGATTTGGATCACCTGGATGAAACGTTGTGTTTCCACAGCTTCATTCTCAGTGTTGGTCAATGGTCGGCCGACCGGTGGTTGGATTCAGCCACAAAGGGGGGTACGACAGGGATGCCCCCTAGCCCCCATGCTCTTCGTGCTCGCAGTGGATGCCCTAGCCCGGTGCGCCTTCTCGGCATGTGAGGCTAGTATCATTCGAGGATTCTCGTCGCAGGATAGTGGTAACCTCGTTCCCCTCCTCCAGTATGCAGACGACACCTTATTCTTCATTGAGGGGACACATGCGGAGGCACGACGTACGGCTATCCTGGTGGAGTTGTTTGGGGCTGCCTCTGGGCTACAGATAAACCACAACAAGTCAGCATTCATCCCTTTTGGCATGACGACAGATGAGGCCGCGCAGTGTGCTGAGGAACTGCGCACACCCATCGACTCTCTCCCGATCACATACTTGGGCCTCCCTCTATCTGACCGCCACATTGGGTCTCGCAGCTGGACACCAGTTATCGAGCGCATGGAGCAGAGGTTACATGGTTGGAGCTCGAGATTGCTGAGCCGAGGTGGCCGATTAGTTCTTTTGAAATCGGTACTCTCGTCACTTCCCATTTATTACATGTCAGTTCTCCGGATGCCAGCACAGGTGGAGAGTCGCATTGACACCTTGAGGAGCAGATTTTTTTGGCGCGGTTGTAGTGGCGAGCAGTCGGCAGTGCACTTGGTTGCATGGAGTGAGCTCTGTCGCCCGATCCCAGAGGGTGGGCTAGGGATTCGAGACCTTCGCTTGACCAATTGTGCACTACTTGCGCGATGGGTCGGGCGGATTATGGGCGCTGGTGATGATCTGTGGAGCAGGGTCTTTTTTGCATGCTATGGTAGGGACCTATCATGGGAGTCCCGTCAGCATATACCCAGGGGCTCGTCTTCCTTCTGGCGAGGTGTCGCCAAAATTCTCCCGATGGTGAGGCGCTTCTTTCAGGCCTCCCTTGGCTCTGGGACAGAATTTCGATTTTGGGACCATGAGTGGCTACCTGGAGACACGCTAGCCACGACATTCCCCAGGCTGGCAGCACTATCAGCAGACAGGTCCGCATCAGTTGCGGGTTGTTGGTCACCCACAGGCAGCTCCGGGGGCGGAGCATGGACTCCGCTATTCATATTAGGGTTGTCAGATAGACGACTTGAGGACCTCCTTGCACTCTTTGACCGGATTTCGAGGCTCCACCCAGATGACTCCAGAGCAGATAGTTGGATATGGCTCTCAAACAGGTATTCCGCACACGGGATATACAAGCAGTTGCTTCCTACTAGCTCACTCCCAGAGGTCATCAAAGCGGACTGCGTTCACATCTGGCGGAGTCGTACACCTCTCAAAGTCAGGATCTTTGCATGGCTATTGAGACGAGGTCGGATCATCACCCGGACTTATAGAGCCAGGTGGGCACCTCACACTGTTACCACTTGTGCACTATGCCAGACGGCTGATGAGGATATCGCCCACCTCTTTTTTGAGTGCCCTACAGCTATTGGGGTGTGGCACCAGATTGGGTGCGCCGGGGTCGATGCATCGGATGTGGTCAGTTTTTGGAGTTCCCTCAGATCCCTCAGCGCACACGATATCCAGGGTTGGAGACGATCGGTGGTGATGGCTTTTGCCACGTTGTGGGGGGTATGGCTACAACGGAACCGTACCATTTTCAAGGGGGAGAGGTGTTACATCGAGAATATTGTACACCATGTGTCTTTTTTGATTAGCGAGTGGGGCTTCGGGTAGGTTTTTGTATGGGTGTTTGCACCCACGACCCCGTTTTTTTGTTGTCCTTTCTAACCTCATGTAAATTATATAGTTCTCAATTTTAATATATATATGGATGCTACAAAAAGGTAGCCATCCTTCTCTTCTTTCAAAAAAAAAAAAAGAAATCTACTTGCTAGCGGTGTATGGATACCGATATTCATCTTGAGATTCTCGGACCAGTGGCTCAATGATTTCTTCTACTCATGGGGTAACCGGAAGGTTCAGCTTCATGCTTTTCAAAACAAGACGAGTGGCGATGGACATCCTGCCAATTCTCAGTAAAAAATATATAAATTGTTGGAAAGCAATAATCTTCAAGAAGATACTGAAATCCTCACAGATTGCAATCTGATTTGGCAACTAAAGTCTCTGATTAGGCTAAAATTTTTTGCAAATCTTCTAAGACTATCAACCAGAAAATATAGAGCACGGTGGGCAAGAGAGGCATGCACTTCATGTGTCCTATGTGAGGCTCCGGACGTGGACATCAACCATCTGTTTCACATGCGTGGTGGCAAGGGAAGTGTGGCGGCGGGCTGGTTGCTTGTGGATTGATGCTCGGTCAACGATGGAGTTCCGGAGATCTTTTAGGTCTGGGGGTCAGGAAGTCCAAGGAAATGTCTATGTTACAAGACGACGTCGAGTTATTCCTTTTGCTTTCTTATGATAAATTTGGCTCCAACGAAATGGGTGCATTTTCTGGGGATAAAGATGTTATATAGAAAATATTGAAATTTTGGCAAATAGTTTGGTGAGAGACTGGTCAGAGATCTACAGTTGCATTTTATACTCGGAAACATTTATAAACATTTAATATAATAAAATGGATGGATAAGGTAACCATCCTTTGTCTTCTCAAAATAAATTTGCAAAGAGGAGTATGAAGATGCTCTTAAGAGGATTGAAGTAGACAACAATATTACTCGATGGTATCCTAACTTGGATGTTGAGGGATGATGATTTAAAATGGCTAACTATTTTTTTTTCTTCGATGTAATCCTAGTATCTAATGAGCTACTAATATATGACTAATGCAGTTTGAAGGGACGGTAAATGCTTAAACTTTTATTTACAATGTCGATAAGGAGCCTTCCTACCATACCTTCATGCCTATGTTTATAGTGCATTAAGCTTCGCCAGAAGCAAGCAAGACGAGGAAGCATAGACAAGGCAGTCCAACCCGCTAACTAGTGGATCAACCAACTGGTTGTAACTAATATTTTTAGGGAATTGCTAACTAAATTATTTAGCAAAAATATTTTTTTTGAGAATGGGGAGGATTAATACCAATTTTGTAGCCATCTAGTTTTATTGATGGATATAGAGATAAGTTACATGATGTTTATATTTACAATTCAAAGCTCATGTCTAACTTAATCACCCACCCACTTCACTGCTAGATTCTGAGCATGCAAAATAATGTTATCCGAGTAACACCACTCCCTCTTGAAGATAATCACATTTCTTTGCGACCAAATTGCCTAGAGGATTGATAGTGGAATGACTTGATTGCATAGCGAGACATTCCACTAAGCAAAAATACTGAAATATGGAGTGGTATCTAATGAGTTAAAAAGTACCACATGACAAAGATTCTCTCACTCATCATGGCCTTTTTGATCAATTATCAGGGCCTACTTCTATCTAATCGTCATGGTTGCTCTAGGGCATGGACTACAATGTTTGATCAGTTAGAGATCAAGCCTTGAGTTGCTTCCAGATGAAAAAGAGACCAAGCCTTGGTGTTGAAGTTCGAGACTCCTGTCATAAGGTGGATACCTAGTTCTATTCAAATATTTGCTTGAACCCCTTCCCATCTATTTTATGTTAGTTATCCACATGCTTGACCAGGCTTTACAACACATCAATTAGCTATATAGACTATTCCTTGGGCCAAGCAGTGGATTAAAGAGTAATGGCACTCTCCTTGTTGCATAGCAGGTGTGTTGTCCCACTACATCAGGCGGTCTTGGGTTTGTGCCTCATGAATTGAGTTCTACTTGCACAATGGGTCGATCACGTTATGAGATCATCCATGGATATTTGGAACATGGTATTGCTTGTTATGACGTGACCTCTCATGGGAGACTAATTTTCACGCTATCATCTTTTTGGCGTGACATGGCAATAGTATTCCACTAATGTCGGGCTTCTTTATTATAGTCTTGAGCTCTTGCACAAAGTTAACCTTCTAAGACCATAAGTGGATCCTCGGTATCACATTGACAATGTCCTTATCGAGACTTTCTAAAAAAATGTCATCGAGACTTATAACCCTCACCTCACATCAGGAGGCCTAGTGGCATCCTATTGGTCAAATGGTCCAACCTAGAGGGACTTTTGTCGTGTTGTCACCGATGATCTGTAGATGGATTCCTAGCCTTCCAAGAGGATTTCCGATTTTTGTCTAGATAGTTCCATGAGGGATGGATGAGTGTGATTTGTTCTCAACCCAGCAGTTTATAGTTTATATGCCTAAATCATCCTTGAGTTAGGAGATTTTTCTTTCGGACAAACTACATGCTAGTATAAGGTTCTGTATGCACTTAAAAGTGAGGATCTTGACCTAACTAGTCAAGCATAGCCGAGCTGTCACTGGGGAATACTACATGAAGTGGGCACTTGATTTTAAGCCAAATGTGTACTCTACGAGGTAGATGAAGATGCCAACCATATTTTCTTAATATACTATTACGCGCCATAGGTTTGACATAGTATACATCTGGTAAATTTGGATGTAATCATCTGATACTTCTGGACACTTATTGCACCATTGAGGCATGTGGTCCCCATTCACAGCAGATTTTTGGGCTATTTGAATCTAGCATAGCAATGCTATCTTCAAAGTAGATAGATGTTGCATTGAGAATGAGAATATTGTGCATCATACTGAAATTTTGTGTAGGCGGTGAAATTTATGATTTTTGTTCTCCCCAAACCCCCCACCCCAACACACACAATATAGGTTAAGTAAGGCATTGGCTGAAAAACCTTGGCTGCACCGTGCCAGCCAGACGCATCCTCATTTGTCCCCTCTCATTGAGCACTAAATGTATTTAAAAGAAAAATAATATGGACCACCATACGAGTGTCTAATGGTCCAATTGGACTACTTGCAAAATACAACTAAAATTTTTCGGCTGCACATTACTTGACTATGTATAAATACATATACGGGTAACATGTTGGTGTAAACCCACTTTTCCTACCTTGCGGTTGAAAATTGATTTACTCACTAGATACACATGTTTTTAGCTGTTGGGTAAAAGTACCTTGCGTCAATTTACAAATGTAGTATGCTACACGATAATTTTTTCCTATATATGTAGAGAGAGATGACTAGTTTTTTCTAGTGATCTTTTTAACCCTAAAACTTTTATCAGGGAGTGACTGAATGAATAAATAAACATGCAACTACATATAAATTTAGTTATGCTCGAGAGGCTTTGCTCCAGAAGTTGCTTTCTTACTAATAATTAATTGCTAATTGAGAAATAAAGTTAAATAGAACCCTGTTATATATATATATATACTATATTATATATATATATATATATATATATATATGAAATTCCTGTTGTCAATTGTTCAAGAAAATGAAGAAATTGTGCAATAGACAAATAGAACCAAGGATATCGTTTAAAAAACGAAACTAAGGGGAGCATGATAACTTCCTGATTCTATGTTCGTTAATGGCTAGGTCTACTGGGAGTATTAAATCCCATTTGTTCCCCCTACCCTTTGTCTCTCAGTGTCAATGTCACCCCAACATACTGCTTCTGCCATAGGTGTTCTTTCCAATCTCTATACGTTTCGCCACTCCATTGAAAACTCCATCTGCCCCTACTATATTCTAGCTTAGTAGTTTCCACCACATGTTCCCTTACTTCTCATGTGGAACTTTGAGCTGAGGAGTTACTTGGAATGCTGCCAAGACACGAGTGTCTTTGGGTACATCTTATATTAAAAGGTAAATCCTATAAGGCTTTAAATAGCTGATTGTGATTTATGAATCCAAATGTTGGATGGTGTTTGGCATCAGACGGGCAGACTGCTCACATTCCCAGCTGAGTCTGAGGACTTTTGGCGACCTTTGCGCTTCTCGGCCAAACAGAGACATTGTTGGAGACCACTACTGGCGACCTTTTTGGCCGATTCCTGGGCCATCTGACTCCAGAGGAACCGGGTCATCTTTGGTGGGGAGATATGTCAGGTTGAAAGTGTGGTATACCACATTTCTTTTCTCCTTCGGGAGTGGGGCTTTGGGTAGGAGAGACTTTCACCCTCTCTTCTCTCCTCCTTGTGTCGCTCGCCACTAGGGAGCGTTTATTTGTACATTATGACTGTTTCATATATATATATATATATCTCCGCCCATGAGAGAGATTGGAAACAACGGAACTTCCTCGATTCCAATGCAACTTATCCTTAAAACATATACTTCGAGAAATGGTTCATGCATGTTATGATAGGGTTAGTTATGAACCCGGAATAGGCGGCTAATCTTAATCTAATAAGTACAGTAGTCGTCGTCGTAGGTGGTTTTGGAGAATCGGTTTGGGGCGTCCCCTGAAAGTGCCCCTCCAATTGCACAAGTCTCTCCAGTCCGCCAATTTTGGAAAGCTTTTGAAAGTGCTTTACTAAAGAAAGTTATATATATATANTATATATATGTACCTGGATGATAACCGCAACTCCGGTGGTCATCCTTTTTCTTCTAAAAGAACATACTTACAATCCATATAAAATCAATAGTTATGATCGGGATCTTACCTAGGATTGTAAGAGATTCATAGGATTGAAGGTCGAGGATTTTAAGATCTTATCTACATACCAAGAAACTGAAATTTAAATTAAATGTTTTCTCATATATGCTATGTTTAGCTCTTAATTGTTATTTCATAAATAATAAAAGAAATTATCTTAGTTCTCAAGTGACAATCATTTCATTATATAGTATTCAACTCCCTGAAAAAACTATAGTATTCAAAAGGCACAAAGTCAGAATATTAGTAAACAATAATTATTAAGGAACACCAAGCATCAT
This sequence comes from Pontederia paniculata, assembly GCA_001647135.1. Classification (NCBI taxonomy): domain Eukaryota; kingdom Viridiplantae; phylum Streptophyta; class Magnoliopsida; order Commelinales; family Pontederiaceae; genus Pontederia; species Pontederia paniculata. The sequence continues at coordinate 47,017 of LTAE01000599.1, forward strand.
TTAATTGTTAGCCTAAATAATTATATTATGTAAAATTGTTTATAAGTTTAATTGTTAACGTTAAGAGAATTTTCTGGACATGTTGTGAGTGGAAATGTACGAACAACATCTAAAAGAGGGAATTTTTTTTGGGAAGATCGATCTTACCCTATAATCGTATTGATCTTATGATCTGGATAACAATCCTGATACAATCCTACCATTCAGATTTTTCAAGTGAGATCGAGATTCTATACCCCGACCAAGATCGTGTTTTTGACAACCTTGAGTATAGAGGAGATGATGATATTAAGATGGATGTCAAAAGTCATTGGGATAGGTAAGTCCAGGAATAAGTATGTTGTAGGTTAGTGGCCATTCCTATAGATGAAAAATGAGGGTGAATTTTGAAGATGCTTTCTCATGTTATATAAAGTGTTTGAATGGTCGTTAAGAAAAAGATGAGACAAGTAGCCTTATTAGAAGTAAGTTGTCAACTAAAGAAGAAATCACACTTATTAATAACTATAAGATGCTTTTTCCCCACCTGAGGCAATGAAAACTCTTGAACGATTAATACACTGGTTAATCATCCTTCTCTCTCTCTCTCTCTCTCTCTCTCTCTCTAAAAACAAAATCACTAAATAGCAAGGAAAATGATGTCTCTGTTATACGGCCACAGTAGAACTTTGTGGAAATTAATGTTCATATAAATCATGAAATGCATGGAATAGATGACTTGTTGTTGTAATAGGGTTTGGTATTGATGCTTGCTCCATAGTGCAAGATCCAAGATTTTGATATTATTTGAGTTCTTTTTTCTTCCATGTACCTCCCCTAAGCTATAGCTTATTTTTAATCTCTCCTTTAAAATTTAATATTATCCACTTCCTCCTTAAACTTTCCAAACCCTTCACTTATACCTCCAAAAGTTCAATTCCATCTTACACGTCCCTCCAAGGGACATAAGTCATTTAATAAATTGAAAAATATGATTTAATAGAAAAGTTGTCGGTTTCAGATAAAATGATCTAACTGTCATATCGAAACAACTTTAGGATCGGAAATGATTAACTTGTGGTTCAGGGTTGGATGTGAAAAAAAAATAGTATAAAGGGTGTTAAAAGAAATAATCCTTTGAAAGAAAATAGGTGAAGAGTAAAACAAAAATTTATAAGTTGACAAAAAAATAGAATAAAGGTAGAGTAGCTAGAGTTAGCCTTTTAGCGCTAAATAAAAGCGTTGTCGGGGGAAAGATAAATGAAAATAACATATACTATTAACACTGTCCAGTACTCTCTCAAAAAGCTATTACTACTGTCTGGTAACTTACATACTAATATATTTGTGGTTTTCTTATTTTCAGAGTATGGAAACAACAGTCTTCTGTTTTACTAGATGGAATTTCAATGAGTTAGGTTTATAAGAATTATGAAGTCCTAGTTTTCAATCAAAAAATTACTTTATTTTATTGACGATTCAGATTTCTAGACTGTTCTGATAGTTCAATCGTGTTATTTTTTTGTTTCGGTATTTCCGGAATATGAGTGTGTCACGCATAAGTTTCTCTACCATTGTGTATCTTGTGCAATATTAATGTGGTTTTTCTGAGTTCCCGTGGACATGGCATTCATTCTAAACCTTCTTTATTTTCTGTGTTCCATTGAATTTCAGGATTTAGTTGCCCAGCATGTTGACTCTTCAGAAGACTCCTTAACAGATCTACTGTATAAACTTTTGACATTTGAACCATCCAAGCGTCTCACTGCAGTAGACGCCCTCGACCATGCATTCTTTAAAAACCCAACATGAGATGGAGGAATGTACCCATGAAATAATGTGTAGACGGACTGCTTTCTAGTTATAAAGTTAAAAAAGAACACGGCAAAGGGTTTTTCTTCTGGCATCTGTTTCTCAATATGTGGGTAGTATGTACAGTGAAGCTTTCTTGTTGTTGTAATAGCTAATATTGAATGTCCTACAGTTTGATTGTCTTTTCATCAATTTCTCGCAATATTTGAATGCTTTTTCATCAGTTTAAAATTTTGAATGCTCTCTGCCTTGGATTTGAGTTTTCCTTTTTCTGATGGACTTCGTTCAAACCATCCCTTAGGGAGATATCATCCAGTAGCATCTTAGTTTATCAATGTGTGAACTTGCTCCTGCATGCTTTGGACGTCGAAGGAAGCATCTGAGGAGTTTTTTAAGTGAATTGGAAGTTAATGACAACTCACAATTTAAGGCTGGTTGTTTCTGAAGTTATTTGATTACATAATCTTTTTTTTTTCTGTTTATGGTTACTGCCTTGTATCTTAGCTCCAAAGATGGCTGTCTGCTGATCAGAATGTTTAACTGGTGATTAGATCTAGTCTGCATTTGTTCTTTCTTCAATTATCGATGCATAGTCTTGATTTATTGATGGAGGTGGATTCGTCAATAAGAGATATGTCCTTGCATGTGTGTAGTTATCATTAAGCCCCATTAGAAACAGAAAACCCATATATCCAAGAACTCTAACCAACTTCACAGATGAAAGCAGTAGCATATAACCTTGCAGAGTTGCTCTGATACCATGTCAAATCACCAGGCGATCCATGTCTTCTTGGTTTGAAACCCTTCTGTAACTAAGAATCAGTGAAGGATGAAGAAGAAGGAAGAAGAGAGGAAACAGATTGGAGGAAAATTGTAGTAAACTTCTTATTGGATCCAAAAATATTATTACTACATCAACCCCTTCAATTTTTACTGTTGATCTAAGACAAAACCTTCTAGAACCTTCTCACAATAGGCTGCTAAGAATTGTGACTCATCAGTGCATATCAGACCGCTACAGTGTCTGTCTGCTATGCTGTTACAGAGCTCCGTATCAGAAACTATAAGAAAACATAACTGTAGTTTAAAAAAAATAACAATAGGAACGGTCCTCTAATACCATACAAGCTGCCCATGTTTTATAAGTACAAGTTTAGCCCAAACTTGTTCACAATTATTTAATAACAGGAGAATTCTTTTTGCTAGGAGCGAGGATCTCATAAGGTAAGAATTTTTAATCCCTATCCCATCCTCATCCTTTGGCTGTTGGAAAAAAAATCCCATCCAATTAGGTGCCTAGGTAGATTCTATCCCTGTGAGGACCATAGGAATGATCTACTTTGTTTTTCAAAATTATCAAGAATGGGATTTGACAGATAGATAGAACAGATAGCATGATTTGGCATTGACTTCAATACAGAATTGATGAATGTACTTCTACATGTTACTGATTGTAACACTATCAGACATCATTAGATAACATATGAAGATCAAAATAGTCGGTGTTGTTGTAAAAGATGACCCAAAGTTCAAAATGCAGCCAGAATTTAGAATGTTCCATTTTTATGCATGTATTTTATGAGTGAAATCAGTTTTGCTTCTTTAAGTTCTAGTAATTACACATGCTAACATTATATAGATCAATTTATATCCAACACTATAAGAAATTATACCTTTACCTATTTACTCTTTCAGTCTCTATAGTGTGCTGCAAATTCATCTCGTAGATGTCTATAAGAAGTCCATTAATGTAGTTTGAGCTGCTCAAATGCGAACACAGAAGTAAGATCTCTGTATCTGCTTGGTCTTAATTCGTAGAAATTGTAAGAAGACCTCCAGGAGCACTAGCATGTTTGCTCCCAATGAAAGTGTTTGGCATTGAAATAGATACAAGTAATATGTAAGTAACTATAGGAATTCATACGTGTAATCCTAGATTATTTTGGAATTGCTTGCAATTTGCCTTCAAAGCCTGTCCAACAAACCATTTATATTATTAGTTTTAGGTAAACCATTTTTGCCTTCAAGATGATCACATACACTTTTGAAAATTATTAGTTTTGCCTTCAAGATGATCACATACACGTATATATGTATATCCACTTTTGAAAATTGAAAGTCACCTATAGGTGAACAACAAGAACTTGAGAGTTCTTGCAAAGATTAATTCCGATGATAGTCCCTTCTTGAATCACCAAATGGATAGGGGCAACTGACGCACTGATCATCAGCTATTATATAGAAAATTCTACACTTAAACACACTCATTTTCTGTCTAATTTCAGCCCATATACATACTTTCTTGAGTTTATTTTTTCATTTTTCCTATTTGTTAGTACAATTCATGTGTAGAGCTTCATATGAAATTATGTGCATGAATTAAATGCATTTTCAACCCTTTTTATTTACATCTTAATCTATCATTTAATTGATGGCCAATCTCTGTTATTGAACCATTTTACTGTAAGAAGTCGATTCATGTAATGTTGACTGCTGTTTTTGTTCTAGAACAAGATCTTTTGGGAGCTGTCAGAGTACTTTTTGGCAATGTAAGTTGCATGTTGGCTCAGCTGCCACCTGTCTAACTTTTCACCCTTTTGAAGCTGCAAAGGAAGATTTCTTTCTAAAGGAACATGTGGCACAATCAAGAGAGAGGAAAAAGAATCAGAAGGTGGAAAAAGAATCAGAAGGTGCTAGAAGAAGCTATAAAAGAGGAATTGAGGCTGCTGTGCTAGGGGGATCCGCAGTTCTGGTTTCTGAAGGATACAAGCTGCATTTGGGTTTGGAAGAGAAGTTGCACACGAGAATCAAGATGGAGAAAGGTTCCCACCTGCTTTGGAGAATTCTGACTGTGGAGAAGAAGGGTAGCTGTCGCTGAGAAGCTTCAATTTGTCATTCTATAGTCTATCTTCTTATCTTATATTCTGAATCATGTACTCACTGCAAAACAATACATTGTCTGTGATATTGAACTCAGAAATGTGTAACTAAACTCTTTGTTTCCTAAGGACGGTAGTAATATAGAATGATAATTGCATGGTGTTGAGACAAACTTCTTTATGGAATGACAATTTCTCTTATGGATTTTGAATTATTTTTTTATGTATATCAATATTGGAAATATTACCAACAACTATATTATTCTGTAATGTTGAAAAACTTTCTGTTCTGTTGTTTGATATCTAGAAGGAGGTCAAAGGCATTGTTTTCTTAATTTTGCAAAGAAATTGGGCTTGAATTTGTTGTTCTTTGTTGTCTCAGAAATGTGTTTTAGTAGCTGTATTTTCTTGTCATGTCGGGAGATTGCCTTTCCTGCTGTATGTTTTTCTGAAAAGAAGGCATAGACTCATTTCTCAGTTATCTAGATTCATGTTGCTAGAAGTTGGGATGTGATTGATAATGATTGTTTTGTGAGGTGAATCTGTTTAGAACTGTGCTTCTCATGCTTGGCTGACTGCTCATTAGTTTCCAATGCTGATGCTCGAGAGGGTGTTCAACAATCGATTTACTCCTATAAAGCATTTCTGAGTTAATCCTTCGTGTTTTATATGAACTGATATTGAAGTTGCATTTTCTGATTTCAACTAGCTAGGAATTCTTCGAGTACCAAATCAAGCATAGGACAAATAACTCTTATTTCTGCTCTAATCATTAACCGAAAGGCAAATGATATGAAAGCCTAGCTATGTAATTTTGAGAGTTTGCAATATTTAATTGAGATGTTTCTCTGAGAAGGAGGATTCAAATATCGATGCGTACTCTTGATTTATTGATGGAGGTGGATTCGTCAATAAGATCTGTGTCATTGCATGTGTGTAATTATCCAAGAAGCAATGATTACAGAAATCTAACCAACTCCACGGATGAAAGCAGTAGCATATAACCTTGCAGAGTTGCTCTCATACCATGTCAAAACACCAGGCGATCCATGTCTTCTTGGTCTGAAACCCTTCTGTAACTAAGAATCAGTGAAGGATGAAGAAGAAGGAAGAAGAGAGGAAACAGATTGGAGGAAAAATGTAGTAAACTTCTTATTGGATCCAAAAACATTATAACTACTACATCAACCCCTTCTATTTATACTGTTGATCTAAGACAAAACCTTCTCACAACAGGCTGCTAAGAATTGTAACACATCAGTGCATATCAAACTGCTACAGTGTCTGATATGCTGTTACAGAGCTCCGTATAGGAAACTATAAGAAAACATAACTATAGTTTGAAAAAATAACAATAGGAACGGTCCTCTAATACCAGACAATCTGCCCATATTTTATGAGTAGAAGTTTATCCCAAACTAGTTCACAATTATTCAATAACAGGAGAATTCTTTTTGCTAGGCGCGAGGATCTCATAAGGTAAGAATTTTTAATCCCTATCCCATCCTCATCCTTTGGCTGTTGGAAAAAGTTTCCCATCCAATTAGGTGCCTAGATTGTTTCTATCCCTGTGAGGACCATAGGAATGATCTACTTTGTTTTTCAAAATTATCAAGAATGGGATTTGACAGGTAGATAGAACAGATAGCATGATTTGGCATTGACTTCAATACAGAATTGATGAATGTACTTCTACATGTTATTGATTGTAACACTATCAGACATCATTAGATAACATATGAAGATCAAAATTGTTGGTGTTGTTGTAAAAGATGACCCAAAGTTCAAAATGCATACTCTAAACTGCCAGAATAGAGAATGGTCCATTTTTATGCATGTATTTTATGAGTGAAATCAGTTTTGCTTCCTTAAGTTCTAGTAACTATACATGCTAACATTATATGTGCATTTGTATGCACAACATTTTTGTGCATTAGCTCCATGACTCCTCTTCGACTTTCTCAGATCAGTTTGTGCACTTATTTGTTAAATATTATTTCCAGTCTAAGAGATTAACCTGGTCTTCTCGCAAGGAAAAGTATTATTTTCTTTATCAGGTTCCCTGTAGACTTTGTTTTGCATTTGTCTGTATGTGATAACACTTACATTCTTCACATGTGAAATTGTAGTTCCACAAAATAATGAATGGCACAAGGACCCCAAAGTTGTGAGTGATGAAATTTTGTGGATGATCTCTGCTGTGGAAGATTTTGGAGTTTCCTTTTGCATTTGTCCAAGAAATTTTTCCTGTTGACGTCCGCAGTAATGCTCCAAGAAGTGTCTGAATCACCAATACCCAGACATCATCTTGTTTTGGTAAGATTCCCACATCCTGGAGGTATTCTTACAATTTCAACGGACTAAGGCCAAGCAGATACAAAGATCTTACTTCTGTGTTTGCATTTGAGCAACTCAATTTACATTAATGGACTTCTTATAGACATCTAGGAGATGAATTTGCAGCACACCATAGAGACTGAAAGAGTAAATGGGTAAAGGTATAATTTTCTTTAGCGTTGGATATAAATTGATCTATATTGTTCTTCGATCAAAAGATCAGATGCTTACAAATCCTATCCTTTGAAACTTTGACTTGAACCCATTCAAATCCAAATGATAATTTTTTGGACAAATATCCTAGATTGTTTTGGAATTGCATGCAATTTGGCTTCAAAGCCTGTCGAACAAACCATTTATATTATTAGTTTCAAGTAAACAGAAGGAATCCCATTTATGGAGATTACTCTTCAAGATGATCACATACAGGTCTATATGTATATCCACTTTTGAAAATTGAAATTCATCTATAGGTGATCAACAAGCACTTGAGAGCTCTTGCAAGATTTATTCCGATGACAGTCCCTGTAACACCCCCGATTCCATTCAAGATATTGTTCGCTTTGGGCCCATATGATCAGCACGAATTTAAAACGCGTCTTGAATAGTAAAGGAGGTAACTACATATAAGCCCATGACCACCTCCGTGTTTTGTCCATGTGGGACTAACTTTCATTCTCATCATTATCTTGGGGCCTTACAATCTTCCCCCCTTCGGGGCTCAACGTCCTCGTTGAGTCGACCCACATGGTTCAAGTGAGCACGCGAGGTTGGCTCTGATACCTTCTGTAACACCCCAGATTCCATTCAAGATATTGTTCGCTTTGGGCCCATGATCCGCATGAATTTAAAACGCGTCTTGAATAGTAAAGGAGGTAACTAC
>LTAE01000599.1:55295-70537 GCA_001647135.1 Pontederia paniculata
AGAGAGAGAGAGAGAGAGAGAGAGAGAGAGAGAGAGAGAGAGGGGAAAAGAATCAGAAGGTGCTGGAAGAAGCTATAAAAGATGAATTGAGGCTGCTGTGCTAGTGGGGATCCCCAGTTCTGTTTTCTGAAGGATACATACTGCATTAGGGTTTGAAAGAGAAGTTGCACACCAGAATCAAGGTGGAGGAAGCCTCCCACCTTCTTTGGAGAATTCCGACAGAAGTTGCAATTTGTCATTCTATAGTCTATCTTCTTATCTTGTATTCTGAATCATGTGCTCACTGCAGAATTGAACTAAAAAGTGTGTAACTAAACTCTTTGTTTCCTAAGGACGGTAGTAGTCGAGGATGATACTTGTATGGTGTTGAGACAAACTTCTTCCTTATGGAATAACAGTTCCTCTTATGGATTTTAAATCTATTTTTTTATATACATCAATATTGGAAATATTATCAACAACTATGTTATTCTGTAATGCCGAAAAGTTTTTTGTTTCTGTTGTTTGATATCCGGAAGGAGGTCAAAGGCATTGTTCCCTTAATTCTGCAAAGAAATCAGGCTTGAATTTATTGTTCTTTGTTGTCTCAGAAATGTGTTTCAATAGCTGTATTTTCTTGTGATGCTGGGAGGTTGCCTTTCCTGCCGTATGTTTTCCTGAAAAGAAGACATAGACTCATTTCTCAGTTATCTAGATTCATGTCGATAGAAGTTGGGATAAGATTGATAATGATTGTTTGTGAGGTGAATCTGTTTGGAACTGTGCTTCTCATGCTCGACTGACTACTCACTATTTTCCAATGCTGATGATCGAGAGGGTGTTCAACAACAAATTTACTCCCATAAAGCACGAGTTAATCCTTCGTGTTTTATATGAACTGATATTGACGTTGCATTTTCTGATTTCAACTAGCTAGGAATTCTTCGAGTACCAAATCAAGCATAGAGAGAACAACTCTTATTTCTGCTCTAACCATTAGCTGAAAGGCAAATGGTATGAAAGCCTGGCTATGTAATTTTGAGAATTTGCTGATATCTAACTGAGATGATTTTTTGAGAAAAATGATTCAAATTGATAAGCTAAAGGTCTATGAAAGTAGCTTTAGTGATTTCACTGCTCATTGATCCAAAGTTTAAATTTGATTTATCTCATTTATCGCATAAATAGAAATCCTAGATGAACCCTACCTTTAGAAAATACTTTCTCTTATTTGAATCAACCTATAATACTTCCCCTACTTCGTTATTAATTTTTTATAAATAAAAAATATCAAACATAATAATTATCTGTTGCAATTTGATTTTTGTAATTACTAATCAAAATCTGATACTCTTGCTTGTTAGCTTCCTTTTAGTTTATAGTTTAGCTATTAATTTTCTATTTTAATTAGTTCTTTTTCTAATTAGTTAATTATGTTAGATTAGTTCTTTAGCTTCAATTATCTGTGGATACGATATCCGAGGTTAGCTATTCGACCTGTGCACTTGCATATTTGAGAAAACTAATAGTTAAAACTTGATGAATACATCTCACGTTCATACATCATAATTCAACACACTGTATAGAAGAAACTAATATATTTTATTGCTTCATATAGTGTTTGATTACATATTTTTTCTTTACATCACTCTCTCCATAGCCTACACACACACACCTTACATATAAACCCATAGCATATATGTTTCTCACATCACGAACAAGGGACAGCTCTAACACCTCTATAGGTTGATGAAACTGTTGTTGGAAGTGGTTGCTGATGCATCAAAATTGGGCCTTTGTCGATGACTAGGTCGGATGAGGCACTCCAACACATGGCTCACCTCGCGCATGTTCGGACGATCAGCTGATTTCAACTTGGTGCAGAGGAGGGCTAGCCTGAACATCTCTTTAACCTCGATATCCTTGCATGTAAAGGATATCGTCGGGTCCACTATGTCCATAACTGTTGTCATATTATTTGCTGTCTTCTCTTGTATCTACAACACAACAAAGCCATTAGTTTGGAAAGAGCTAAAAGGGAAAACAAGTAGATCGATAATTACCAGTTGATGCAAATTACATCCTTTATCGAATGCTTTCCTTCCTGTTAGCAGCTCGAGCAAAACTATCCCAAAACTGTAAACATCGGATTTTTGTGTCAACCTGGTCGTTTCGGCATATTCGGGATCGATGTAGCCGATTGTACCCATGACAAAGGTCGAAGTGTGTGTCTGTGAAATAAGCACACTCTTAGCAAGACCGAAGTCGGCAATGTGGGCTTCACCATCATTGTCAACTAATATGTTGGAAGACTTCACATCCCTGTGGATGATCTTGGGATTGCAGCCATGGTGGAGATACTCGAGACCTCGAGCTGCACCAACAGCGATTCTAAGACGGCCATCCCAGTCCAATTTTTCCATTGATGTGGAACCTGTACATTATTGACCAAAGAAACGAAGAATTAGTGTCCTTGCAACCATTTAAAAAGTTAATACACAATTTATTAGCTAATTACCGTGGAGAAGATCCGAGAGGCTTCCTTTTTCCATGTATTCATATATCAACAAATAACCAGACGGAGACATTGAGTAGCCATGAAGGCTGACCAAGTTCTGATGGTTGATGTTGGAAACTATCTCTAGCTCCGTCTTAAATAGATCCAAGTTATGGGGTTTTGAACTTATCTTTTTGATGGCAATCGGTTTCCGACTTGGAATATAACACTTGTACACCACACTTGACGCACCCCGACCAGTTATATGGCTTTCGCTCAAGTCATTGCTCATCCTCATAATGTCATCATAGACAAGACAAGCCAGATTGGCATTGAGGATGACAAGCTTCGGTGGAGTATCTGTATGCATCGATAAAAAAAATTCATCGAGTTCAAACAATGAGCATTCATAATTTGCTAACGATAAATAATGATTTCAATGAAATTCTATACCAGATTTGTGTACTTTGCATCTCCGAAATGCAAGATATGCTGTCACTAGAATCAACAAAACGATAATAACAGAGCCAAAATAAATGATTCCCAGGATGCTAGCTTTCGGGAGAGATGCTGCATCGAGAAAATGGAATAAAATATGTGATGATAAAAGTTAGCTATGCTAACAGTTTTTACAAAAAATACTAATGAAACAAATATAAATTTCAAGAAAACCTCTATGTCGACTAAGAGACGGTGAATGATGACGAAAACTTGAATTCCAATAGCCACAAAGGCCAGGATTTCCCATAAAGCTGCACAAAGAAATGCAGATTAAGTTATGAATACACATGTTGTCATTAAATTGTGATTACACATTAATTTTAATCACCTGCCAGCTGAAAACCGTGAGAAGTTTTTTATAACAGGCACAAAACCAACAAAATTATTGTAGGAGACATTCCTGTTCCAAAATTGTAACAAATTTGAAATTAGACATTGTACAATTATACTCTTAATATAAAAGATACTTAAATTAAAAATTAGACTTACAAGATAGATAGACTAAAACAGTTGGTTAGGGGCAACAAATCACCCGATAACTTATTGTTCTCCGCTTGTCTGCAAGAAATTTCAATTTAGTTTCCTTTTGTTTATGATTGTAGTCTTAATCATTGTTAATTCAAATGACAGAAAATTTCTTTATGGATACTACTTGCAAAATGGGATTAGGTAAGTAAGGACTCACAACAAGATAAGACTTTGAAGAAGACCAAGTTCTAAAGGAATTTGACCTGAGAGGTTGTTGAATGATATGTCTCTGAAACAGAAATTTCAAATTATCTATTACGAACATAAGTCGTGATAACCTCTGACAAAACAAACAACAATGGGAAAGATAAATTTTATACATCTCCATTATGCCAGTGAGGTGTCCAAATTCCATGGGTATCAAGCCACTGAGATGATTGTTGCTCAAGTTTCTGTGAGATAGCAAATCAAGGATGTTAAAATGATGATTTTTTTATTAGCTAACGATATAATTAAACTCACAGTCTCAGTAGATGTTGAAGAACTCCAATGGATGATGGAATGGAACCACTGAACTCATTACTTGAGAGGTCACTGTAGAAAATAACATGATTAAGAAACTACAAAACAACACACATATATATGTATACACACACAGGTATATAGATGTATCCATGCTACTTACATAGTATCCAAATTCACGATATTTCCTAGTTCGACAGGAATCGGTCCACTTAGTTTGTTTGATGACAATATCCTGCCAACAGATAACAGAAGTCGAGATTTCTTAGAATCATCATTATAAACAAAGAAGATGAGTATTTCCATTGTATGGCCTAAAACTAGCCTCTCGTCAAAGGAATATGAAGCTCACTCAAATTCTATTAGCTGTTGGATTTATTCAACGGAAGTTACACTTTATATACTGACAAAGAAAGTTGGAGATAGATGGTTGTTCTAGTTGTTTATGTGGATGATATATTACTTCCTGGTAATTGTGAAGAAATAGTTCAGAATACAAAGTCAATTCTTGAAGCAAATTTGAAGATCATGGACTTGGGTAAGTTGAAACATCAACTGGGAATTGAAGTGATGAGACCAAATGCAATAATAAATAACAAGGAAATTGTGCTGTGGACTTAAAATTATATTTTGAAAGACCAATTATGACACCTTAAGAACAGAGCATTAAGTTTACTTTTGATAAGTTTGAACAGAAGTTTGCAACTTGTAATGATGATTCTGTGATTCAAATAGCTATCAAGGGCTAATATGTTGATTAATATATCTTACTATGACATGGCCAGCCGATATTTCCCTTGTGATGCAGCATCTTAGTCAATTCATGCATGCACCACAAATATCATATTTAGCAGCTGTGATCATAGTTGCAATGTGATTATATATGATCATTTGCCCTAGTGGTTTGAGCTATCAAATCTCCATATCATGTTGTAAAGCTTTGATCACAATCATTTGCCCTAGTGGTTTGAGCTATCAAATCTCCATATCATGTTGTAAAGCTTTGATCACGCTAATGTGCAATGATTTTCAATTTAAATCACCAAAAAACAAGAGTTGCAATGTGATTGCAACTCATTGCAATTTTGATTGGGCAACATGCATGTTGACAAGAAAATCAATATCTGATTTTTCTGTCAAGCTTGATGATTCAATTATTTTGTGGAAATCGAAAAGATAGTATTGTTTGCAGACCATCTGTAGAATCAGAATATAGGAGGAGCATGTCACCTTTGGTCTCAGAACTAGTTTCTTTGCAGATTGTTTGAATTGGAGTTTCAGATATGGAAACCAATTCTGGTTGAATGTAACAGCAGTCCATCAATTCAGAATGCCTCAAATTTAGTTTTTCATGAGAGAAACAAACACATATAGGTTGATTTCTATTTTGTGATGAAAAGCTACAAGGAGGTTTATCAGTTTGAGTTGAGTTCCAAATAGTTTTTTTTTATTGGAGAAATACTAATAAATTGCCTTCGTTTACAACAACACAGCTTTTCACTCCCAACTTAGGGGAACACAAAGAAAAGCACATTTTTTTGTAAATAATCCAACCTTCTTGTCATGTCTTATATTTAGGTAGTTAGATAAACATATTCATTGCATTATTGAGACCTAATATCCTCCTCCCTTCAATATCTATCTTTTTATGATCCAATAGTATAAAATCTACAGAGTATAAATTACTGCCCTTCCCCTCCAACACATGCTTTCCTTGCCATCCATTGGTTCACTTTTTAGTTCATCCCTTAGAAACCATCTAAGCTCACCACAATAATATTTGATTCACAAAAGAAATGCATCCTAGGATTTTTAGTGACTCATGGAAATGCACCAAAGAAAAATAAATATTTAAAGGCCTTGATCATGCTAATGTGCAATGATTTACATTTTAAATCACCAAAAAACAGGAGTTGCAATGTGATTGCAATTCATTGCAATTTTGATTGGGTAACATGTATGTTAACAAAAAGATCAATATTTGATTTTTGGGTCAAGTTTGATGATCCAAATACTTTGTGGAAATCGAAAAAAACAAAGTATTGTTCGCAGAGCATCTGTAAATCAGAATATAGGAGCGTGTCACTTTGGGTTTCAGAAATGGTTGGTTGCAGATCGTCTAAATTGGAGTTTCAGATACAGAAACCAATTCTGGTTAAATATAACAGCAGGGCATCAATTCAGATTCCCTCAAATTCAGTTTTTCATGAGAGAACCAAACACATATAGGTTGATTGCCATTTTGTGATGAAAAGCTGCAAGGACGTTTATCAGTTTAAGTTGTGTTCTAGATAGTTTTCTGATTGGAGACATACTAATAAATGGCCTCTTTTTACAACAATCACAACTTTCCCTTCCTAACTTAGGGGGAACGCAAAGAAAAAGCACATTTTTTTAAATAATTTCCAACTCTTTTTTTTCATGTCTTATATTTTGGTAGTTTTTTTTTAGAAGCGAAGGATGGTTACCTTGAGTAGCCATCCATTTTATTAAATTAGTTGTTTATAAATGTTTCCAAGGTACAAAACATCAACTTATATCTTAGACCAATCCCTCACCAAACTATTTCCCATAATCACAATATTTTCTATGTAACAACTTATATTTTGGTAGTTAAATAATTATAAAACAGATTCATTGCGTTATCGAGATCTAATATCATCCTCCCTTCAATATCTATTCTTTTTCCAATCCAATCGTATAAAATTGACCAAGTACACGTTACTACCCTTCCCCTCGGACACAGGCTTTCCTCGCCATCTTGGTGCACTTTTTAGTTTATCCCTTAGCAAACATCTAAACTCAACACAATAATATTAGATTCACCAAAACAAATGCATCGTAGGATTTTTAATGACTCATGGAAATGCAGCATAAAAGAATAAAGTGCTTACAAGTACGCCATGGTCCGAAGTTCCACAAATGCACGAGGTATGGTCCCGTTCAAATTATTCCCATGTGCATCGCTGTTACGAAATAAATTAATTAACCACCAACACTTATGACAGGTAAAGATGAAGCGTGAAAAGACAATTAACTGATTGTAGAAACGTGTATACATACATTCCATTTAAGCTCACACATGAGCTTAAATTTTCTGGAAGGGACCCATAAAGATCATTATTCGCAAGCTTCCTGTAGAAATATTTAATGCTCCTTTTCAGGAATATTAGGAGAATCAAAATATGAGCATATCCAAGTAGCATTATATGGACATACAAATGAGTCAAAGTACGAAGCTTCCCAAGTTCAGGTGGAATGGTTCCCGTCAATTGATTCCCAGTCAGTTCTCTGAATGAGTTATAAATGATATGATCATATGAAAGAAATGAAAATGTCTCAGACGAAAGAAGAAGAAGAAAAATCTCTGGATCTCTTACAGTGTCCTCAAACTAGACATGTTCCCAAGCTCTGGTGGAATAGTACCTGTCAATTTATTTTCCTGCAGAAGCCTGTATGTATTGAATTGTTAGATTATCTTAATCATACTTATAATGTGGCAATAGATATGTTACAAAGCAAGCATGCAATTGTGATCTTTATATTACTTTTGGTATTTTGATTAATTTATTTCATCAATAATCACTTTTGAATTTTTATTAAAGTTCATCTGAAGTTTTTTTTTTCTCTAAAAAAATAAAATCTAAACATCTGCTGCACATATCTGAGATGCTGATTAGGTAAATTTTTTAATGGATTTAAAGTATCTAAAAATATAGGTCTTGAAGTCTAATTTCATAACGATACGAATAATCTCAAAAGATGTGTGCAATAAAAGTTGTGCCAATAATTGAACATTTGTCATGCTACCCAGGGACATACAGTAGACAGGCTGAATTCCAAACATAAATCATAATTTGAATTGAAAAACGGAACTTTTAAACCCAAATATAATTATTTAAATTGGATGTGCGTAAAGGAAGTTATAACTTGTTGAGTTCAGTTTATAAATGCAGTCAACAGGCAGAAAATAGAAAGAACTTGAATAGCATGGCTTGGGGAGTTTTTCTTTTCAGGTAATAAACCTCAAGGAGCTACTCTGCAGCAAAACTGGAATCTTGGAAAATTAAGGGATGACTCTATCAAATTTGTAGCTCATTCTTTTTACTACCTTTGTAGGAATTAGATAACCTTTTATCGAAAATGTCTGGATAACTGAAAATGAATCACTTTGAATTATATAGAGATATTTGACAGTTCAGGAATTTTGTGATGTTTATTTTCGAAGCCAGCAGTAATTCTTAAATTCCGAAAACTATGCCAATAATGAAAACTCCTCTATCCGTAATTACATTAGATATGCCAGAAAACTGAACAAAGTTTTAGTTAACATTTGGATTTTCCTGAGTGTACTCAATAAATTTATGAAATTTTCAGCTAACCTTAAGGAGATTACCCTAAATTAAAATTAGAATAAAAGAAAAAGGGACGTCTCTATCAAAAGTTATAAATGTCCTTTGACAAATTGTCAAGACAAATGAAATGAAACCACATTGAACTAGTTAACTGACGACGTTTTTGGCCGGTTCTTGGGCCATCTGGCTCCAGCGCAACCGGATCATGCCAGGTTGAGACTTTTGTACACCACATTTCTTTTCTCCTTAGAGAGTGGGGTGTGGGGTAGGGGGGCTTCTCATCCTCTGTTTTCTTGTCACTTTTGTCGCTTTTTCTTCGAGAGCGTTTACTTGTACATGACTCTTTCCTACATATATATACATGGATGACAACCGTACCACCGGGGGTCATTCTTCTTCTCCTCAAAAAAAAAAAAAAAAGAAAAAAACTAGTTAACTTTACAACTGAGTTGGCAAGACAAATGAAATGAAACCACATTGAACTGGAGATATGATGTCGGCCCTGTATCTCAATAGGAGTCATTTTATTACAATAAATAGGCAGACAGTGACAATCTACCTTTTACCCTGTTAATGGTATGTTATGAAATTTTGTATAGATGTGTCAATATGAAATGAATTACTGATACGTGTATAAATTGAATGATATGTCATATGAAACAAGTCGCATCAAACATGAATTATGCATTTTTTTTTCCTTCATGCTGACGCCCGTTAAGGACTACAGTAAAACTTTTTTTTTTCAGACATTAGAAAGGATGATACTTTATCTTTTTGCTAACTGTTGAAGAATAAGGCCAACACTTGTTGACACATGAATCATTTGAAATAGTTCAAGAAATAATAAATTGGAAATATAAAAGATGATTCACCAAAGCAGTTTATTGCTTACAGCTTTGTGATATTCTGCATGTTGCCCAGAATGGACGGTATGGGTCCCATGAGAAGATTGTTGCTTAAATTTCTAGGTAGTAAGAAACTTAGGAGTTAGAAGTACTACAGTTTTAATGAATTTCTTGTAAGGAAACAAATCTAAATTTGGCTCAAAATGTATAGTAACTTACAGGAATTTAAGATTATTCATCAAGCCAATTGAAGATGGTATCGGTCCAGAAAGCTTATTATCATTAAGCGACCTATTAATTTTTGTGACAAAAGAAGCCATTAGGGAAGTTTACACTATAACAAAATTAGTTCATTGTAATCAGTAAAAATGAGGATACATGAAAAAGAAGCAAATAGTTAATTTGCAAGATCACTAGTTTATTTACTCACAATGTTGAAACATGTAGGAATCCGATACTGGAAGGGATTTCTCCTGTTAGCTGATTAAGGGATAGATCCCTAGATACAAGAAAAATAAATAAATTAATAGCATTTATAATAAAAAAACTTGTTTTATGGACAGAGGTTTTGGACATACAAAAATTGCATAGTGGTGCAGTTTCCAATTTTTGGAGGAATGTTACCAGTCATGTTATTGTTCTTCAAACCGCTGGAAAAAATAAAATCCACCTAATATCAAATGCATTACAACATTTTGGTATAAGAACTTGTTTTTATATGGATACATACAGGTAAATAAATTTGGTGAAAAGGCACATATCAGGAGGCAAAGTCCCCTCCAAATTGTTATCATCAAGTCCCCTATTAGTACGAATAAGAACTATTAGTCCATGAAGAAGAGAAGTTATGAGATATAAGTCATATTGTCTTCAAAGGAATAGTGAATATGATATTTAAATGTATAATATTCATCACAAGCATGTAATAAAATTAAGTTTCTCATATTACAGTACTTACAAAACTGTCAACACTTGGTTCCTATAAAGTTGTGGAGGAATCTCTCCACAAAATTTGTTCTGACCCAAGTACCTGTAAACAAGCTCGTAACATCAGAATTAGTTCAACAAATTTTTAAGGAAATCAATATCCTTACAGAGTAACCAAATTCGGCATCCGCAACAATGCTGTGGGGATTGGTCCTGATAACCTGTTATTATTCAAGCTCCTAAATCATAGAAAAATATATCGACATATTAACTCATTTAGAAGCAAAAAGATAACCAGTTTCATGCATTTAGTTGACACAAAACTGTAAATGTATATCAAGATCACTTACAAGTGTCGCAGTCGCGTTAACTGAGAAACGGACGAGGGTATGCGCCCATAGAGATTATTGGCGGACAAGTCACTTAAAAGTCACCCATTAATGTCATAAATATATACCAAGAATTATGCTGGGTAAAAGGTGGATTGCACAAGAAAGAAACTACAATATTGAGATGCCACGTGAGGCCTACAAATACTAGATCCACCAATCACATGACCAAGATCAATGTTCTGAGTGCAAAAAAGAATACATATAACCTAAATTTATAGTCAAAGTTATCTCCTTTCATTCATTCATATGTATAAGGAGGTATCTAATCTTTTAACTTTTTCTACTACCCCAAACACATATCCCCCCACCAGATTACAATAAACTCTTTCTAGTTTCTACCACCCACAACGAAAAGATGCCTCTGCAGAAAATATTTTATTGAAGGAGGCCAAGATACAAGGAGGTATTTAAGGTTTATTTCACACAACCTAGTTTGAAAGCTGCCATGACAAGAAGGGAGGCTAGCCTCTCGTTTGAGGTGAATATAAGTGGGGAGAATATCCCCAGCTTCCATACCCCTACTATGTAATCTTGCAGTTTCTTAATAACAAACATATAGGCCTATACCTCA
This sequence comes from Pontederia paniculata, assembly GCA_001647135.1. Lineage (NCBI taxonomy): Eukaryota > Viridiplantae > Streptophyta > Magnoliopsida > Commelinales > Pontederiaceae > Pontederia > Pontederia paniculata. The sequence goes on from LTAE01000599.1 coordinate 66,353, forward strand.
TCCTTTCATCAAACAAAAAAATCACCTTTAATCCCATACCAACTAAGCCAATATTTATTTTACTGATATTACTATGATTACTTCGATAAAAGATGAAGGTGCAATGTAAACAGTTGAGATCTTTGCACAAACATTTTCAATGTTTAGTGGACCATATAGAGGTCAATGCTGCCAAACAAAATCTAACATTTCCAAGATATATCAATTCCTTGTTTGGTATATATTCAACTGTGGATAATTTTATATATTTCATGCATTTAGTTGAAACATAAAACTGTAAATGTATATTAAGATCACTTACAAGTGTCGCAGCCGCATTAACTGAGAAACTGACGAAGGTATGTGCCCATAGAGATTATTGGCGGACAAGTCACTGAAAATTCACCCGTTAATACTTAGAAACATATACCAAGAGTTATGCAGGGTAAAAAATGGATTGCACAAGAAAGAAACTACAAATATTGAAAATGTTTGTGCTATTGAAGATGCCACTCGAGACTACAAATACTAGAACAACTGCAAGCTCAATATGGAAAAAAAGAACTTAGTGAATATTTATTTTACTGATTCTATGATTACTTACATAAAAGGTGACGATGCAATGAAAGCAGTTGAGATCTTTGCACAAACATTTTAGAAAGATGTGACAAACAAAATCTACATTCTCAAGACATATCAAAACATTGTTTGGTTTATAAGTGTGGATAATTATCTTAAAATGGTCAGCACAAATAGATGAGCTATGCTTAGTGTTTGATTGAGGAATTCTGGTTCTGGGTTGATTTCATTCTGTGTTTGGTTGACAAGTGTAATAGTAAGGAATTAGAAGACACTTGATTTTGCAATGAGTGTCTGGATAATATGAGAATAAAGAAAAGAATGAGATTAAATTTTGATTTATAACAAGATAAAATTTTTGAATGGAATTACAAAAGATGATACTTGACAGAAGATTCTTCTTTAGAAAGAAATATATAACATTATGTAATACAAATTTTATGAACACCTACATACAAATAAATAATCTCAAATTAACTTTATTACATATTTTTGTGCAATACTACAATTACATTAATTAAAAAAATTTAGGGCATAAAGTTAATATAATAATGCAATTATATTAATTCTTTTATTTATGATTTTAATGGTATACATGCTTGAATAATTAGAGACACCAATCATATATAATTCCTTGGAAAACTGTACACTAACTGAGAGAAAACATACATGTGGACAAGGCTTTCTAGTTTTCCAATTGCTGGGGAAATCTTGCCTCCGAGGTCTAGTTGTGTTAAATTGCTGGAGTTGCATCGATCCCAAAAAGCAAGCAAATTACAATAAGTGAGGAATTAAATGAAAAACAATGAATAATGTACATAATTAATGCGAATGATGCAGGAAAAAAATATTCTTACAGCAAAACAACTTTGGAGGTCCCATGGAGGCAGTTCACTCCATTCCAAGAGCAGTATGATGAAGGATCTTTCCAATCACTTAATACAGTGTTCCCATTTTTGAAAGATTTCTTGATCATTAGCAATGTTTCCCCTGGAGATTAACAAAACAATTAACTCTTTTTTTCTACTAGGAATAGAATGATTAATTTTCTAAAGATCAAGCTAATTTATGTATTTCTACATTCAAAAAATGGATGGCCTGAAATAATTAGCCTTAATCTCTATTCTTTTGTAATTCTAATATTATATTGATCTAAAATTACAAATTTCTCACCCTCATTTGCTTGTGAGATGGAAATTCTGAGTAGGATGAGTAGTGCCAGTTGTATCCAACATGACAACATGTTTGAGCCAACAGAAACCTTTCCTGCGAATTTCAAGCATCATTGAATACCATAAAGGACAAAGCAATATACTGGAACAAGCACAGCTTAGGGAAACTTCGAAAAAAAAAAACAAGATATACAACAGCTAGAATAAAAAGATACAGATCAAGGACTCGACCAGATAGAACTATCCAAGTTAAGGGTATTGTACAACCATCATGTAGCCCTCCTAAGACAATTTAGTATCAAGTGTTGAAGTAAATTCTTGATTAGTTGTCTTAAGGATGGTGACAAGAATGCCAAATTCTTTCACCTAAGTACCATGAACAGGTACAAAAGAAATCTCATAACCTCAGTTGAGAATGATGATGGCCTGAGTATCACTAAGGAGGAATCCATAAGAGAACTTCTTTTAACCATTACCAAAAAGTTATGGGACAAAGATTGCAGTCCCAATATGTCTATTGATTCCTGGGCTACTGCCTGCCTTAGTTTCTGGATAGCTATCCTTATTTCCCTTGTCACTGTAAAGAAAATAAATGCTTTTTTCGGACCCTGCAATCCGGAAATGCCCCTGGTCCAGATGGATTTACCATTTAATTTTACAGAAATTATTGGGATACTGTAGGTAAAGATAAATTGGCAAGCAGTCCAGCTTTGAGGTCGACTCTACCAAGCCTAATAGACCAAGCACAATCCTCTTTTGTGGCCATATTCTATCCAAGACAATATCCATATTGCACAAGAGTTGGCACACTCTCAAAAAAGAAAAAAAAAAGAAAGAAGCAAGAACATGCTCACCAAAGCTACTATGGAGAAGGCTTTTGATAGAATTTCCTGGACAGCAGTCTTAAATACACTCACACTCATGAACTTCCCACCCATCTTCATAAATTGGATCCAGTTCTTCATACAATCCCCCATTTACCTGTTGTGTCAATGGAACCCATTCTGCCTGCTTTAAGAGCTATAAGGGTATACAGTAAGGACCCATTATCAGCACACCTGTTCATTTTGGTCTCTCAAAATTTCTCCTCTCTAACCAACAGGTTGCATCTGGTGTCATTCAACCTTTCAAGATTAAAATAGTTTCTCAGTCAGTCACCTACTTTATGCGACCTCCTGATTTGCGTTGCAGCCACAACATCAAATTGCAAGAAATTTAAATGGCATCCTTAATCTGTACGAGTATCTCACTAACCAAAGTATGAACTTAAACAAGTCTAAAATCTATCTCCCTCCTAAATTCAGCGGGAAAAGAAGAAATGCCATAAAGGATATCTTAGGTGTTGAAACTAGCTCTTACCTTTTACATATCTAGGGTGTCACGCCCCGAACCCGACGCCCGAGACGCGGCAAGAGGTGCTGCGACATTCTACATAACTCAAATTCAAATGCTACAACAACGGTTAGAAATAATTCTAACGACTCAAAAATAATTCTAAATCTAGGATTTGCCAAGAATTTCGGCATCGACCTTTGCTAAAAATGGGTCCATACGACATATACAACATATATATTGGGCCAAGCCCGAATGATATAAACTCAGTGGAACATAAAGATGTAAAGATAAGGAGGGCCAAATGCCACCAACAAGGAGTTCATGACACTCCGACACATAAGAACTAATAAACGTGCACAAGGGTCCGTGGAATAGGTACAATCTATGAACATGACAAGAATGGACAAGAATATAAAGTCAAAATCTCTCCAACTCTCATATACACACATAACCTAATTATTTTCCCTTTTTAGCCCGATGAGCATGCAAGAGAGCTATAACATAAATCCTCGAGGAGTAACTCCTCCTCACCTACAAAACAACAATAATAAGAGGGGTGAGCATAAATGACTCAGTGAGTGCAGAATGGATCCATAAATCATAAAACAATTCGGAAAGTCAAATCCAACGGAAAACACATCCGAAAATCCATCATATAAATATATCATACATAGCTTTATTTATGAGAAGTACTTGCAAATCAAATACAAAGTATAAACATGCTATGCATGATCTGTATCAAAGTCATGACATCTCCTCGCCTCCTGTGAACCACCATCACCGCCTCGTTAACAGCGAGCATGATCATCAACTCTCTATTCGAGATCACCTCGCTAACTGCGAGTATCATCATCACCTCTCTATCCGAGAGCACCTCGCTAACCGCGAGTATCATCATCACCTCTCTATCCGAGAGTACCTCGCTAACCGCGAGTATCATCATCACCTCTCTATCTGAGAGTACCTCGCTAACCGCGAGTATCATCATCACCTCTCTATCCAAGAGTACCTCGCTAACCGCGAGCATTGTCACCGCCTCTCTAACCGAGAGCATCATTATTACCTCTCTAACCGAGAGTCTCCCCTCGCCTCCACGCGAACCGCCATGCATGCTCTAATG
>LTAE01000600.1:6676-77333 GCA_001647135.1 Pontederia paniculata
TACTAATTTAGTTGGGGCATCTAGTAAGCGACATGATAAATTGTGAGATATTCAAACTACTAAAATAGCAAAGATTTTAAAAATAGGCGAATTACAAAGTGGTAGAGGATTAAATCAAGAAACTAGTTTGAAAAGAGCTAGTGATACAAGATGAGAATCACATTATGGTATGCTTGTAAATTTGGAGTGTATGTTTCAATTGTGCTTAAACTATTAGAGTTCATCAAAGATAAAGGGATTCAATCCGAGAAAAGAGTTGAAGCACATTTTCTTCTAAAATATTTGCGGTCATTTGATTTTGTTATTAGCTCTCAAGTGATGTTATCCATATTGGGAATTACAAATGTCTTGTCATTATCTTTACAAAGGAAAGATCAAGATATTTTGAATGTTATGTCACTTGTAAAAGTTTGCAAAGAACAATTACAACAAATGAGGGATGAAAATGGGATTTGCTTATGAAAAATATTTCTATTTTTCTGTGAGAAACACGACATCCCAATATCCAATATGAATGATATATTAGTTATTCCAGGTAGATCAAAACACAAGGCCAGAGAGATAACAAATTTGCATCATTATCGAGTTGAATTATTTGTGATGGTTATTGATATGTTGCTTCAAGAGCTCAATGATCGTTTCAATGAAACGAATATGTAGTTACTTCGTCGTGTGACTTGTTTTAATCCTATTGAATCATTTCAAGCTTTTGATGCTGATAAATTGGTAAAGTTGGGAAAGCTTTATCCAAATGATTTTTCAGAAGCCGATCTATTGATGCTTAGACATCAACTCGACATATATGTTGTTGACGTATGTTCAGATGATCGTTTTCAGCATTTAAACCTTGGTGATCTTTCTCAAAATTGATGGAAACGAAAAAACATATCATATATTCACTGATATATTTGCTTTTGAAGTTAGCTTTGATTCTACCTGTCGCAACTACAACCGTTGAGAGGGCTTTCTCAACAATGAATATTGTCAAGACCAAATTGAGAAATCGAATGAGAGACTAATGGATGAATGATTGTTTGATAACATATATCGAGAAAGACGTATTTTGTACTATAAGCAATGATGTAATTATCGACAGGTTTCAAAAAATGAAACATCGTCGAAATCAATTACATAAATATTAATTTTTTAAAATTGTGAACCTACTGAAAAATTTTCTGCCTCCGCCCCTGACCGGAACCATAATTATATCGTTAGAACGAGACATCACTTAGATATTTTCAAATGTTATGAAGTTGAAAGGACAACTTCATGATTATTCCTTATTTACTCTACTTCCATTTATTTACTATTTCCAATTTTAGTTTTGACAATTATTTTTCTTTTATAAAATTTAGTGATGATTGATATTATTATATTAATAATCCTATATTAATTGTTTTAATTTAAATCATTGATTTAACTTTCATTTATTATCATATCTTTTCTTTTTCTTACTTTCCATTTTCTCCTTATTTATTCTTCTTCCACATTTATTCTTATTTCCATTTCTGTATTTTACTGATTATTTTTAATTATTTTCCTTCTATAATTTTTTTCTTCCATTTTTATAATAAATTATAATTTTTGGTTGAATTTTTTTAAATTTAATGTTAACAGTTCGTCAATTTACTCGATTCAAATCGGTTTTATCCGATCCAATCGTTTGCACTCAAATCGGACTAAATTAAGCATTAATTCACGATTGAATCGATAGTATCGGTCTATCCCGATCTAATTTTAATAACAGTGTATGCCGTTGCATAAGAGTTGATTCGCCGTTACTATATTAATCGGACGCTTTGTATTGTTTCTGCTAAATGAGAAAAAAAAATCTCATTATATATCAAATGTTTATTGCTGGTGGAGCCAAACGAATAAGAAAACAATACATTTCATCTCCAAGAGAATTAATCAAATTTCAAATATATGAAAAAAGTTATTGAAGTACGCCAGAAGTATGTCGAAAACAGTTTTTAAGACAATCAAATACTTATTGATTATAGAAATAGAGCTCCTAAGTCCTAAAAATTTAATTACTACGAATTTAATTAATAAAAAAATAATTTCTAGAAGCTTTCGGTCTCTAGTTGTTACAGATTTTTTTTATTTCTTTTATGTGCACAAATAATAATAATAATAATAATAATAATAATAATAAATGTGTGCAATGCTTTTTTTTGGTCAACGGGTAAAATTTCATAAGTGTTCAGAACTATTAATATTCGATTAATTTGATATTTGAATGAACACGACGAAGATAAATTTTGATTAGATTGGTGATTTCATAAATCGAATTTGGAGATAATAACATTCATCATATCCACTGTGTTACATATCTGCTAATTATGTGTGTCAATTAAAATTGATTTGTGTGTAGCTTTTTATATTAAAGATTTATTCACTTTTGTTCTAAGTTATTTATAGACCCAAAAATGAGCTGACGTGCACACTCCTTGAGCTTAAATAATAATAATTAAACCTCCTCCAATGAAGATCCAATCATAATAATTGATTTGGGCCGTGGGCTTTTCCAGGAAAGGCCTGAAGTTTACTTCTTCTACCCATTTTGTCATCCTATTTATCATTGTCATCCTACAACGAGGGTGACTTCTCTTATCTTCTCCTTTTCCTCCTCACTTCGTCTTCGCCTGTTAGCAAGAGCGATAGAGCGAGCCATGGCGGGCGTCGGGCTCTCATGGGGATCCAATCTCTCTCTCCTCCCGCTTCCATCCTCTTCCAAGCCCTCTCGCTCCTTCGGCCGCTGCGCCGGGCTGCCGTCCTCCGGTGTCGCCGTGCGCGCCGCCATATCCGTGGAGAAGAAGAACTTCCAGAAGTCCGAGGAGATCTTCGAGGCTGCAAAGGTCCCTCCTTCACGTTCCCATTGCCTCAAGAATGCAGATTTTTAAGATCTTTTCGCTTGTAGTTTTTTTCAGTTTGTAGCTGCTCTGGGAGTGCTCATCTTCAGTTTGTATCCGATAGTGTGCTAAATGCGCAGTTTTTACCATTTCATTAGAATTGATGGAGGTGATGCTGTTTTTTTTAGTTTCTTGTCTACTTGTGAAGAAAGATACGATTTTTAGGTGAATCTGAGTATGCGCGTTGCTTAATCGGGTGAAATTTTCCATGTATGTGTGTCTATGGTGTTGCATTGCTGCAACTTCCGTGTACCTGCATCGGGTTTCTCTTGTTTTCTTGGTGAGATTTTGGGTCCTCTACTTTGGATGGATTGGTCAAATGCTATGAGTATCAGGTTGAAAATTGCGAAGGATCTGCAGTTGTTGAGATATTTTCTCTCATTTCACATGTGGCGTGATTGCATCTTGAATGCATCAGTGCTTTAATCAGATAAGCTGGTGCCTCTAGTAGGATATGCTGGTGCTTTAATCAGACTGTTGGAGTTTCTAGATAGTTGGTGGATGAAATGGGCTGGCTAAATCCACTGGATAATGTTTCAGTCTGATGTTTATCGAAGGTATCCAAAAAAAGCAGGCACCTCTCACACAGAGCTGGATGGTGAGATAGATCCTTACATGGATATAAAACTTATTCACTTTCACCTATAACATGAATAAGCATAAATATTAACACTTAACGTCAATTAGTGGAAGCTTAATAACAATTAACAGATGTTCATATGACTAAACTTATCCTTATATTTAGTCATGTGCAAGATCAATTCGTCATGAGCTCAATCATCATTTGGTTCATCCATTTTTATCTTCAATACGATCAATCATCCGCAGAAGGTGTCCTACATTTTCGTTACTACTAACATATTGCTGGTAAATGACATGTTCATACAATAGTAGTACTCTAATGAAATAGTTTTTTATTGCCGCCTGATGTTCTTTATGTCATCTTTGCCTTTTCTAATTTGATAAATATCTCATAAGACATGTTCACTGGTATTTACTTTAAGCGCTCTATGAAATCATTTAAATGAACTTTTTTTAGCTTCTATGTAGCTTGTAATTTCTTGTCATGTTTCCATGCAAGTCAAATTCATTTGATACTCCACGAGATACCATTTCCTTAAATTCAAGCCAATGACTACCTTTGGATTTTACCTCTTACTGATGGAACAATATATGAATTTAGGAATTGATGCCCGGAGGAGTGAATTCACCTGTTCGTGCCTTTAAATCAGTAGGTGGACAGCCCATAGTTTTTGATGCTGTAAAGGGTTCTCGCATGTGGGATGTTGATGGCAACGAGTACATTGATTATGTTGGCTCATGGGGACCTGCTATCATTGGTCATGCAGATGATAAGGTATCATTCAGTGTCTATATTCTTGTACTTCTTAACTTTTTTGGTTCATATTTCATAGTGTAGGTCCATTCCATTTGTAAGTTTCAAATTTACATCTCACTGCACAATAATAGGACAAGAGAACATAAGTCAGAAATCGCCATAATCTGATTATTTGATATATTATTGTCATTAAAGTTTGACCGCACTTATTGCACACTTTTTGAGCACATGTTGATACTTAACTTCATAATATCCAATATACAATTTATTGATGGGAACTGGGTTACCTTTTAGAATACCCAGTGTCAAACTTTTGAATACCTTCGTTCTGAATCCTTCTGTGTAGAGAAGGTTGATGTTTCGTTGACTAGCAATATGATAGCGTCTTTTAATTAGTTGTTTTGGTATAGCTGGGAAACCTGTTATAGAATGATATATCTACACTTAGTTGCTGTTAACATTCCATTTCACTTCTGTGTACATTCTTTCTGAGTACCAGTATTAAGCTGTCTTTCCTAGTGCATCGAGGATTATCTATGTAAGTGAATATGTGAATCTAAGAGTTTTGATTCATTGAAATGTTAAAGATTGCATAATCTTCTATCATTGTTTCATCTATTAGTTACTTTGGATATATTATGATTTCTCATTCACCAGATAGATCCAACTACAAAGGGTTGGTTTTTTGTTCTGTTGACCACACCTAATATAAACTCGTTGATGCAATTAGAACAATAGACAATTTGGAATGAGTCATGGGATGCCATGTTACTCATCAATATACAGGTGCGAGTGTCAAACATAAGTCATCTGTTGGTTTCATTTGGAAGTTACAAGGTGGCTATGTTTCAAGATCTGCATGCTGGCCTTTTGTATCATGTACCACAACAATTTGACAATAGATTATGAACATAAATATATAGATATATCGTTGAATATCCTGCAATTGTTGTTCATATGAAACAATTAATAAATCATTTTGATATTTTCATCTCTAGGTGAATGCAGCATTGGTCGAGACACTAAAGAAAGGCACAAGCTTTGGTGCCCCTTGTGCGTTAGAGAACGTATTGGCTGAGATGGTTATCTCAGCTGTTCCAAGTATTGAAATGGTCCGCTTTGTTAATTCTGGTACAGAAGCTTGCATGGGTGTTCTCCGCCTTGCTCGCGCATACACTGGCAGACAAAAAATCATCAAATTTGAGGGATGCTACCATGGCCATGCTGACCCCTATCTTGTTAAAGCTGGAAGTGGAGTTGCAACACTTGGCCTCCCCGACTCCCCTGGTGTTCCAAAAGCGGCAACAGCTGACACTCTAACCTCACCCTACAATGACATTGAGACTATAAAAAGTCTATTTGATACTCACAAGGATGAAATTGCTGGTGTCATCCTCGAGCCGGTTGTGGGTAATGCTGGCTTTATTGAACCAAAACTCGAGTTCTTAAATGCTCTCCGCGAAATCACAAAACAAAATGGAGCTCTCCTAATCTTCGATGAGGTAATGACTGGCTTCCGTCTGGCATATGGTGGTGCTCAAGAATATTTTGGAATAACTCCCGATTTGACGACACTGGGGAAAGTCATTGGTGGTGGTCTACCTGTTGGTGCTTACGGTGGTAGGAAGGATATCATGCAGATGGTGGCTCCGGCAGGCCCGATGTACCAGGCAGGCACCCTCAGTGGGAATCCTTTGGCAATGACTGCTGGAATCCATACCCTGAAGCGCTTGATGGAGCCTGGGTCGTATGATTACTTAAATAAGATAACCGGTGATCTCGTTAATGGAATTCTCGATGCCGGGAAAAGAGCTGGTCATGAGATGTGTGGTGGTTATATTCGCGGAATGTTTGGCTTCTTCTTCACTAGTGGACCTGTTTATAACTTTGAGGATGCAAAGAAGAGCGACACTGCAAAGTTTGGAAGATTCCACAGGGGGATGTTGGAAGAAGGCATATATCTGGCTCCATCACAGTTTGAGGCAGGGTTTACCAGCTTAGCACATACACCTGAAGATATCCAAAAAACGGTTGCTGCAGCTGAGAATGTTCTCCGAAGGATATGAATTGCAGACGTAGTTGCTTTTTTTTTTGCTTTCGGACACTTTAGTCGGATCTTCTTTTCCCTTAAACTTATTCCTGAGTTGTAGATCATTACTGATGCGGTACTGGTGGATTGTTCGGTTGATTGTAGAGGTCGATGTTGTATCTTTTGTAAGTTTCATTTCATTTCTTGTAAAACTACATCATTTGTGATTGTAGCGATGGTTGGACTTGCCATATCAACGTCTTACTTAAATTTTAATGTACAAATTGCTCAACTTTTGTTCCGTTAAAATTTTAAGTCATCTGTAGCACCACTCGAGATATCACCTCTCAGCTTTCATGAAGCTGAGCAATGAGATTTTTGTGCTGATATCCTCCTTCCTTCTCTTTAATATATCTTTTCGATTAGGCCTGATTAACCAACTCCTGCGAAATGAAGGAAAAAAAAAAATATTTTCATCGCTAATTGCAAAAGAAATTGCATTTTGATTATATTTTATAATGGAATGGTTTTTGAGAAACTAAACCCATAATTTGCAATCGAAAAATATAACATTAGAATTATCATTATGTCACAATTAGTTATCGGTAATACCACTGTACTTTGATATCATATTCAAGGTTGTCAAGATCGGGATCTTACCTAAGATCGGAAGGGGGTGATAGGATCGAATATCGTAAGATCGGATCGAGGATCGTAAGATCCTACCTATAAATAAAAAATATTTTTAAAATAAATATGTATTAAAATATACATATATCTAATGATTTATTAAACATATTTTAATATATATTTTACATTTGTTATTAATTTTTATCACTTTAAAAACTTTATATGCTTAAAAAAAAGTTTTATAAATATAATGTAATATATTATAATTCATATTATTTAAAGAAATATGTATATATATGGGATTAATGAAGATGCTACCTACTTAAGTAGGTAGCACCGTGTTACCTATATTGTCAACCTATGACGTTAAATATATGGTAAATGTAATAACTTATAACAAAATCTATAAGAAAGAAAATATTTATATAAATCATAGATTTAACATCTTACGGTGGATAAAATAAAAAATACGGTGCTACTTACTTTAAGTATGTGGCACCTCCATTATTTTCATATATATATATATATATATATACAATAAATAAATATATATATATATATCCACTATTTATTTTTTGTCATTTTTTATGCTTTAAAAATATTTTTTAAGTAATATATTATCAATATAACATTTATTTCTTTTAAAAGGAAGTGTGAAAAAGAAAAGAAAAAAAAATTAAACTAATATAGTAGGATCGGTAGGATCTTACGATCTTACCGATCTTACGATCTTGATCTTACGATCCTACCGATCCTACGAATTCGATCTTATATTTAAGATCGAGATCGGTTATCCATGGTAGGATCGTAAAATCGTGCGATCTTACGATCAAGATCGCAATCTTGACAACCTTGATCATATTTATGAATATATTATCTATAATTTCAAACGCTTAATTGAATAGTGTCTTTATAATTATATTCTTCACATCCAGTCATCCTAAATCAGGTGCTACAAATGAACAATTTGAGATGAGAGAGGACAAAGAAATGCATCAAGGAACCGTAACCATATGTCCTTGATTATTATATGGAAATTTCACTCTGTGTTTTCTATTTTTGTATATGCAAAGAGAAAAAGAGAGAAGCAAGAACATAATGACAACAAGAATATCTAAATTATGGGTTTCACAACTAAGATACTATCTACTTAAGAAGTGGATAGCATATATATTAAATATACAATGAATATAAAAAGATTTACAAGAGAGAAACTTGATGAGACAAATAGTATGGTGTTATTATCATTTTTTTTTAAAACAATACCTCTACTCCGACGTATCAAAGAAAAAACTAAGTTGCACTTTTACCATTAAATAAACATTAGAAATAACTTGAGATTGGGTTAGGACTCGAGATTGGGATCTATCACAAGAGTTTTTAAAATTTTCCAACGGTTGAAGCTTTTCCTCACCAACGGTGAGTATAAATAGACCATATCCATCGCGAACCAATATTGTAAAAATTGACCAACGGTTGAACCATTAAACCACCAACATTTTTGTAGTAACATTTTTTACACAACTATCATTTACCAGCCACTACATATACTATTTGTGTTTTTTTCCTAGAAGATAATATCTTCTATTTCTCGAATAGAAAAAAGTGAAAAAGTATTGATTTATGGAAAATAAAAACTCAGACAATTTACTAAATTCTTTTAGTTAAAGGTGATATTGATTTATTTATTAAAAACAAAGGTCGATTTATTTTGGTAACTATGAGTTTATAAAAATATTTATACATTAATCTATAATATTTTTTTGTCATTTGGCTCGTGATTTTTGTATTACAAACTTATTAATCATATTGATTTATTATTAAAAGCAAAGAATTTTTTGATGTAATATAATATCATCCAATTCAATTCGGTCAAACTAGTCCAACAGATCAGATATGATCCAAAAAACATAATTAAAATTCAATCCGGATTTTACTTTTTACAATTATAAGGTCTAGGAAAGAATGACAATCAGATTAACAAAAGGAATAATAGTCTCATTCTGAATTTTAAAAAAATCATATTCAATCATAAAACTATGAATCTATAAATTTTATTAATATCTTGTTCTAAATCAAGATACTAAAATCGGCAGATAAGAGAGTTTAATGTGAAAAGATCAGTATAATATTTAATTATAAATCATAAACTTACAAATTTTAATTTGTTATAACAATATGTTCCTTCCTAGTGTCCTCTCAAATTTCAATTTAGTCTTTTTTTAATCATTCAATGAAAAGTTTCGTAAGCCTAATAGATTGTTTGATTGCAAAAAACTATATTTATTATTATACAAGTTTTATTAATTTGTAAAGATAAAAAGACATTATTTTTTGTGTTTAATTTTAAAAGTTGATTATTTTTTTTGAATGCATAAAAAATGTTATATGTAAATTGTGAGGCTTCATTTGAATGTTTACACGATAGCTATGATGAAGATGGTTAAGAAAAATTATAAATTGAGAAAAAAATATTTTAATCTCTATTTGAATAAAAATAAATGATAATTTATAATAATAGCCGATATTTTATTTGAATAAAAATTTAAGGGCTGAATAAAAAAGGCTTGTTTTATTAAATTTAAGGAAGAGTACTTATATATAGATACAAATAAAAAATCAACATTTTACATGTTACCTACAAGAAATCTACAACTCGTTTGTGAGCTCTAAGAAGAATGCGAGAGTCGACAGATAATTTTTTCTAACATTTTATTTATTTTTTACATTGCTAAATTATTATTTTATCATTCTTTGATTAATTGATCAAAAACAAATAGTCTTAGTCTTGATCAAGAATATAAAAAAGAATTTGCAATTGAATTAAAAATAAAATAAAATTGAAGGCCGAAAAATATTTTAAATAAAAAATAATATTTAAAAAAATAAAAAAAGTTAAAATTGGATATTTGAGAAAATTTATATTATTAGACAAGAATCTAAAAACAATAATTTAACTTAGATAAAATAGTAATTCAATAATTCAGAAAAAATATAAAAATAATGATATTTGTCTTTTGGGATTAAATGTTACAATTCAAAAAGTTTAATAGTGCAAATGAATAATAATATAGTTCAAGGGTTATATTGGTAGGAAGGAAAATAGATTTAACCCAAATAAAAATTGTTATCACATAAGTAATAACAATAGAAAAACTACAAAAATAGGAGAAAAGGGGAATTTAGTCAGTGAAACATATAAAATGTTGAATGAGGTAAGTACATAAGGTTGTATACTGGTAAAATAAGTATACTTAAACCCAGGAAGAGAGATGTTGCAGCCCATTATAAATGGGTAAGTTTGATCTGTTACTTTACATATGAACTTTCGAGGATGCAAAAAATGTCCAAGGCTGTTTGGAGGACACCATAGAATTGAGATGCAATCTCAAATGGAGGCCAACCAAATGGCCTTGGAAGCATGCAAGGGCACATTCATATAAGCCTCCTAACTAAGCCAAAGAGCAAGAGTTAAGATGCAATTAGCATCAACCATTTGGCTACTCAAAGAGGCTTGTAGAAAAATGACGGAAATCATAAAAAAACAGAGACAATGATATTTGAAGAAATGGATCAACGCATACTCTAACTAAGCATCAAAAACTAAGATTCAATAATCAAGTTAAACATCTGGAATATGAAAGTATGCCAAAGGATAAAACTTTGACATCCTAAACTGCAATGTGCAGCACATCATGTTATAATTTTATCATCATTATGATCTGGAATGCAGCAAAATTGGAGAAAATGGAGATGAATAACTCAAATTTTGCAACTGAGAAAATGGAAGATGTTAGAATGGTCAGAAATCTCGTGTGTGGAAAAACACGTACATCGCATCAAAGATGCTACGTTTCTTAGAAGAGATCATCACTCCATTCTAAGATATCTATCTAAAATGCGGTAACTCCATCGAAGGAGAAACATGGAGAAAAAAGTCGCTAAAAAAACATACTGAAAAACCAAATCTTTGATCATAAAAAAAAACATTTTCGTGCATTCGCATGCGGCTCGACAAGCATTGACATATTCCATGACCCCCAAAAAAAACATCTTTGGGTATTCAAAGTATCACGATGAAACATAAGGAACGAAGAGAAGCCGGATCATAGAGTAACAGGACATCCGAAAGGCAAAAATATTAAGAGAAAGCAAATTGGGTAGAGGTGGACTGGACATCGAGAAAGTGCTGCAAAGCTTCCCGTTTTATCCATTTTAAAAATCGCAGCCGCCAGGAAAACCCTAAACTCTCCTCAAAACCCTAATCCTAATCGCAAGGTTTGCGGCGCGAGGAAAAGAAGAGAGAGACAAAACGATCGAATGAAGTGGGCTGGGGAAAGAACAATATAACAAAAAAAACAAAGGCAAACAAATTGGGCCCTGAGCCCATCCTAAGCGCTGACGACCCAAGAAGTCATATGTTACTTTTGGAGGAAAAAAACGAAGGACGATGAGCGCTCCGCTTCTTCTTCATGCAAATTTATTATTAGTGCAAATTTATAATCCCAAATTCCCAAACTAATAACATATGACACATATTTTACTAAAAAAAATAAAAATGAAAAATATCTAAAATTGGCTACGTCTGAAAACGATCTAACTGTGTTGGCACTCTGTGCCCACTCCTCATTAATTTCTGAGATAAACACTTTTTTTTTTATTTCAATTCCAAGGTTTAATAAAGACTTGAATGATTCCTCGACTTTTGTAAGATATGGCTGTTTAGGACTCTATCCGTAAAATATATCCATCCACCTGTCTCCGCGTGTGCGAATCTGTCCCAGCCACCACTACGCGTCAAAAACTAAGACATAATTTGCCAACTTTGCCATAACTTGTACATATATTATTATTAGTGTTGCAATAAATCAATTATTCTAATTCAACTATGAGCTATGCTAGTTTGGTTGGCGTAATAAAGTTAAAAAATTGAAAATTATAAATTTGAATTCGATTTTTAAAATTATTAAATTTAATAATCGAAATATCGTTTTGCTCTTTATCTCAATTTCTAATTAGTCAATATTAATCATTTTGAATAGCAATAAATTATCCAAAAAAATTATGAGCTACCTAATTTAAATTAAATTTGATTGATAGTTAAATAGCAAAATTATGTTTCAGAACCTACAAAATTTAAAATTTTTTATATTTAATTTTTAAAATCGAAATTTAATTGTTTTCACTCTTTGGGTATATTAATAATTTAAATATGAATAAATCTAAATCATGAAGAAATATCGAATTCATTTCTTTTGAAAGTGCAAAACACGTTGGAATTGAATTCTCTCACGGACCTACACTAAACAAAATAAAATAAATAAAGAATCACTCCACGACATCTCCTAGAAAATAAAAGTTGAGAACAAGCTACCAAACTTTTTTAGGCTTTCCTCTCACCTATGACTCATGAAACAAATAAGGTCGGCTACATATGTCACTAGAAACAACTTTCATCGTCATACCGCAAAAGATAAATTCCTATCACAAATTTATCGATTAATGGATTTTAATCATTTATAAATTTTCTACCTAATGTACCGGTGCATAAGAGGGGTTGGAATAATTAACAATAGTTTAATATTTTAAAATTGGACTAAAGATCGAATCAGAAGGCCTAAGTTGCGGTTGAACCAATTGAACAACTTTATTTTATTAAAATACTATTATATTTAATAATTTATAAACATATATTTATAAATAGTATTATTAAATAATGTATACTAATTTATAATAACCAATTAATAATCAGATTTTAGTATAAAGTATTTCTTTTATTATGTTTGAAAATGTCAATTTTACCGAAAAATCATTCAAGTCAAAGCTTGGTTACCCTTTTTATTTTCTCTTTCAGAAAGTTTTCCATAATTTTTATTATTCTCTATTTTTTTCGCCGCCTAATCTGCCATTTTTCCCCTTTTTTGATATTTTCTTATATATATTACACTCGTTTTTTTGGCGGTTACCGGTTTACCATTTTTATCTATCCAAATATGTTAATTCAGTTGAATTGATCGGTTCGATCTTATTTAATTTAATAACGTGGTGATAAATAAATCGGAGCTTATTTTTGGATATTATAGTTGACTACAAATCCCGGATTATAATATATAACGAATTTAGACAATTATATACAAGATCATTCTATATATCACACCTTTTTCATAATTAGTGTTGCCCTTTTTTCCTGATATAAGAAACAAGGATTCCTTAATTTCAGGCAAAAAACATGATATTGGTCCATTGGACCATTTTTAAAACATTTGTATGAGAACATGCAGGACAGAGAAAGAAATGGACAGAGCAAGCAAGAAAACACGAAAAATATGGAGCTAATAATCACACGTCTCAACTCTGAGGAACATGAAATATATTTAATTTTGTTTTATTAGTTTCTCACAAATTGTTTAATAGCTAAAAATGTAATAAACTAAAACTTTTCTTGTTTCAGATTAAATTATTTTTTTATTATAAGAGTAGCATGTGAATATCAAGAAACATGATGGAACAAATAAAAAAAGAAATAATTTTGTTCATTAAAAAAATGAACTCAAGAGAAAAAAAAAACAGATGATCAGATATTTTCTCGCACCACGGCACATTAGGCCGTATACTTGGATAAATATTATTTTGAGAATACGTGTACATTTTGTAAAGTTTATTGTTATGTAGGAATAATGAAAAGTATATTTATTTTGTTGATTTAAAACTTATTATTACTAGAGACATAAATTGTATGCACATTCTGAATTTAGCGCTAAAATAAATTTAAATATAAAAAATGAGAAAAGATAATATATTTTTTCTCATAGTTAATTTTTTTCTTTTTAGCACTTCGATCTTCGAGGCTTATTAATTTGGTATTTGAATGAATACGACGAAAATAAATTTTAACCACCCGAAGAGATATTAGGCCAACTAGACCTAGTCCCACTTATCTAAACTCCCCGATTCGGGATCGTCGTTCTATTCTCACTTGCTCTCTAGTCATTCGTAAAAAATAATACCTCCAATGGCGGAAGTATAGTTCCATAATAAAAAATGCAAGAAGCACAAAGAAACTTCCGCCTCATACGACTCCTTACGAAAAATTCTGAGACCTTACTTTTTCAGGGTAAGAAGGGGTAGAAAAAATGCCTCGAGAAAGTTTTCTTGTGACATAACCCTACCAATCAATTGTATCAACAAAATTTAATTTATATTATTATTTTTAAATGTGCTGAAATAATTTTTAAATATCACATTAAGAAAAATTCAATCTCAATTGTTCTAAACTCAATAACTTACATTTAATCCCTTTCCTAACGCGATCAATTCAAATCATTTCATCTTCATCAAATTATATTCCAAAGTTTTGAGAAAAAAAATAATTTATTATTCTTCCGGTGGAAAATACGTAGAGGAAACCGGAGGACCATAAACTATAATCATGAAATAAAATTTGAAAATGACCTTCCTGCGAAGGGTCAACATTTGCAAACTTTGTTTTAATGTGATCTCAGTCGACATATTTGAAAAAAAAAAACTCCCAACACAAGAAAAAGAAAAAAAAGGAAATATATTTGGTTGCGGTGTCCTCATCCTTGACTCCGTTCCGTCCTCGTTCCATTCCATTCCCATGTGGAATATCCCGGGCATTATCCCAACTTTTTTGAGGTATTTAATCGCTGGATAATAATAGTACGAATATTCCCTTTATCCCTAATTTCGGAATCCCTATTCTGCCCCCCGGGAATTTTAAATCTCTCTCCTCTCTCTTCGCCCCCTCGTCATCCACCCTCCATTCCTCTCCTTCGTCTCCATTTCTTCCTCCCAACCTTAAACTTTCGATCCAGGCGCACGCCGCCGGAGGAGGAACGAGACAGGATGGCGCTCAAGGCGATCAACGTCTCCGACGTCCCAACGCTCGACCAGGTGCCGGAGGCGCCGTCCGTCACCGTCGTTGCCTCCTCCCCCGTTTCCTTCCTCCGCAGAGGTAACCGTCTTTTGCAGTTTGGTCTAAAATAAGGGAATATAATATGAAAAAAAGAATAGATTCGGAGGGATATTGGAATGACTCACCGGTACGTTCTGGACGGCGTTCATATATAGGGGCTGCGACGGCGGCCGGGCGGCTGGTGGTCATCGGCCACCGCGGGAAGGGGATGAACGCGCTGGCGTCGCCCGACCGGCGGCTGAGGGAGTTGAAGGAGAACTCCGTCCGATCCTTCAACGACGCCGGTCGGTACCCCGTCGACTTCGTCGAGTTCGACGTCCAGGTGCGTACGTGTATATTTAGATATAGACGTCATAGCTTTAAAAGATATTGGCCGTTGGATCTTGCCCCCTGGTTCTTCTCGGGGCGTTAGATGTGAAGCGTCGGTGGTCCCGCCGTTGCCGGCGGCCGTTCGCCGCGTTCCGTCGCATTAAATGGCCCGCGGGAGCGCGGTCGTTAAATGACCGAACCGCTCACCGGTTCCTTTGACCGGTCATAGAAATCTTCGTTGACGACCGTCGGATCGTGTTCTGCGGATATTGCATTCAGATCCAACGGTCCTCGACATATGCGCTTATTTTTGACAAGTTTGTTCGTGTTTTCTGGGTAGATCTTTCGCAAATTTTACAAAAAAAAAAAAAAAAAAAAANCATTCAGATCCAACGGTCCTCGACATATGCGCTTATTTTTGACAAGTTTGTTCGTGTTTTCTGGGTAGATCTTTCGCAAATTTAAAAAAAAAAAAAAAAAAAAAACTCGTTGTTGTTGGTGAAGTTACAGACCTCGAATGATTTATGCAGGTAACGAGAGATGGTTGTCCGATCATCTTCCACGACGATTTCATCCTGACTGAAGAATACGTGAGTTTTTTTTCTTTTTTGTTCTGATCCATATCAATCACTGGATGAGAGGATCATCATTTCTTGTCAGATAAAGAGCTACAAATACTGACTGAATTCTTCTCTTTTACCATCTGTTTTGATGGGATGTTAACAGGGGAATGTATCAGAAAAGCGCGTTACTGATTTGTGCCTCGAGGAGTTCTTGTCATATGGCCCTCAGAAAGAACCTGAGAAGGTAAAGTTAAACAAGCATATTGTGTTTTTAAAATTCGTTCTCCTCACTTTTCAAATTTCGCAAAATCTCCTCTCTTTAATATATGTATATATAACTCACGCATATGCATGGAGTGTGAATTGTACAACACAGATTAAAACGTCATGTTGCACTTGTCTAGTTGATTATGACAGAACTGAAGCATAATTTCTCGCTATACGACACATTCCTAAAGTTTCCTTTTGACATGCTTGCAAGAATAAACCCATGTACCTAATTGGTATCTTTCTTGTTGGCATTGAGTTAAGGATTATGTGATACCATCACCGAATTAAATGATCCTAATTAACACCATAGTTCCGTAAACCTCTTCATATCCGAAAAACTTGAATTTTTGGGGTTTTCATGAGCTCAAGGGACTAATATGTAGCCAGAACAACAAACGTGATCCTCAAAACAAGTTGTGTTGTTTTCTTGAAATTTACAAATATCAATTGTGGGACAACTGGACAAGGGAGTTGGTAACTTTTTAGAAGCGTGAAGCCTAATATGTTTTCTATACAGGTGGGGAAGTCGTTGCTTAGGAAGACTAAAGATGGAAGAATTCATAAGTGGGATGTGGAAGTTGATGATCCTCTCTGCACCCTGCAAGAGGCATTCCAGCACGTCGACTCCCACCTGGGTTTCAATGTTGAGCTGAAATTTGATGACCACATCTTGTATCCGGAAAATGAGCTCACTCGCACTCTTGAAGCTGTCTTGAAAGTATGCAACTTTAATTTTCTTCCTCTGATGACTAATATATGACTTTCCAAGCACTAATATGTACTGGCTGCACAGGTGGTTTTTGAATCTGCCAATGAGAGACCAATCATCTTTTCGAGCTTCCAACCTGATGCTGCACAGTTAATGCGAAGGCTTCAGACTGTCTATCCTGTAAGATATTTCATTCTCCTTTTCAAATGTATGCCAGATTCATGTACTAAAATGAATACATTTTTATCGCGTGCCTTATCTTGGTTTCATGGTTCATCGTTGAAACAGGTTTTCTTCCTCACAAATGGAGGATCAGAAATTTACAATGATGTAAGGAGGAATTCCGTGGACGAGGCAATCAAATTGTGCTTGTCAAGCAGTTTGCAAGGGATAGTATCAGAAGTTAAAGCCATATTCAGAAATCCTACAGCAGTTCCCAGGATCAAAGAATCAAACCTAGCACTCTTGACGTACGGCCAACTAAAGTAAGCAATATTGAGTACTTGTGCACACGTTTTTGTTGATTCTTAACGTTACATTTTTGTAAGTGAAACAAGATTTTTGTTTTGTGCATTGCAGTAATGTTCCTGAGGCAGTGTACATGCAGCACCTTATGGGAGTTAATGGAGTTATAGTGGACTTAGTTAAAGAAATCACAGAAGCTGTATCAGATTTTAGCAGCCCCGTTGCAGGAGAGGAAAATACCAATGATGTCACAAGACCCAATTTCTCTCAGCGTGAACTTTCTTTCTTGCTGAGGCTCATTCCAGAACTGGTTCAACATTAATTCAGCGTAGGCAATGTCTTAAGTATTAAGATATGCGTCTCTTGACTCCTCTGTGGGGAGCTTATGTTGCTGTACAATTGATCATGAACGTACGAAAGTGGCACGGAACATTATTTGGACTTTATTGTATGTACTCAAAAAGTTCATCATTAAAGTATACATGAAACTGCAATATTAGAACGACGATGGGAACAAATTTACTACAAGAAAGCATTTGCTATAAGGTTCTTAAGCACACAGACTAGTCAGGCAAAAGAAGAATGTTCTGCTGGTTGGGGTTTATTGGCTTCCAAAACATGAGAGGGTATACCAGTTTGGAGGCAGGCTACGAAATTATGTCCTGAGAATGTTGTGATGGTTGATTTGGAACTGACTGGAGTTAGTTAAAGCTGTAAGCAACTGTTGTAAATTTTGAGTGGAATTATGTAGTTCCATTATTGGACAATGCAATGTAATCCTCTTTCCTGGCATTTCCTCTTCTTACTTTCCTGAATTTTAATCTAGAGTCTGTATGGTGGTCTCTCACTAAGTTAATTGGCAGCTTTAGGAAGACTAATATCTGGTTTTTGGCTTGACGACATGAAACATGGGAAACCAAGGTGTGCACTCAATATATCTACACATGATGCACCATCAGAGTTTGCTTTGATATAAAAGCTTCTCTTCTTTAAAAAAAAACTGCATAAAGTACCAAAACTACATTGTCTTTCAGACCATTGGAGTGGGGATTCCAGGAAGTTTAGGTCTCTGAGATAGCCATAATAGTGTTATGTGTTCCAGCTGAGCTAAAAATAAGTTTTGAGTATCTTGCCCGATGGCTTAAGTATTAGCATTAACCTCATCTTCCTGCAAGGAAATGACATGAGCTAAGGTCGACTTTACTTTGCTTCACCTGCGGGCTGCCTAATAGAAGTACAGTACATAAATGGTAAAGATACTTCAACATATTCTGCTAGAAAGAATTTAATGCCCGTTTACTCTACTGTTGATCAAAAGCATTTGCCAGAAATGTTGTTGGATTGGTGATGGCATGATGTTAGTCAATAAAGATGAAAGATTCTCGCCACTAGTAGTTGAATTTCTGGGAGAACTGTTCCACTGAATATGGTTCAAAGTGAATGAAGTCATTAGATCCCAGGCCACATCTGCGACGTATCCTGTAGGAAATCTGAGACTGTATCAGCAGGCTATGGAAGCTGTCCATCCACACTCCAAGGGAAGGAAATGCGCCGGCGGATTGACTTGCGCACGCCATTCTGGCACGGGACCCGGAGCATCGGGAATTTAGATTCCCCGCCCCTTAATGTTTGGGCATCTTTTGTCACATTTAGGCTAGGCCGTTGGCTTAAGCCTTCTTTTGTCACTGAAAAAAGAAGTGAATGAAGGCATGATAATTTTTAGTTAAATCATTTAATATCTGAAACATGTAAGAATTGTGTGATCATTCAAAGAATTTGCAGCTATCAGAAAAATAAATTAAATAAGATAATCTTATCACCGTAGACTTTTTTCTTTTACTAACAAGATTGAAAGAGTTCAAACCGATGCTTGACAGAGCATAAGGATTCAACCAAGAACTATGTACATGTTTCAGTATTAGCATAGCCTACCAAGTCCAGATTATGTAAGATAACTTTTTTATACTCCTAGATGCATGTTACAGCACATTGTAATATTGTATGCATAATAAGTAACACATTATGCCTGAAAATGAGAGACATGATGGAGAACACTCAAGATATATGTTTTCGTAAATTCTCTTATAGCCATGGTCAAAAATTCCCTTGAGCACTAATATTTGAACTCTGAGATGTGCAGCAATAACTGCAAGTGGTGAACTGTGACATCCGAATTTCAGATTACCCCTTATTTAAGCATTGGTATTTTAGAAGCTTTGCAAAACTTATTACACAATGTGGCACCAAAACGTGGGATAATTGGACTCCGGAGCATGTTGGCCATTAATAAGAAGATTGTTTAGGAAGGTAATACAAATTCACATTCTGATACACAAGAATCTAGAACATTGATGGTCAATAAGGATAATGTTCCCTAACCTCATCCAAGTTCAGATGTTTGCCAACCTTTGAAGCTTACAGTATTCCAAGTTTAGTCATCCAAGTCATGTCGATATGCATATATACTCATTCAAAGTTTGCATGCTACTTGTCACAACCTTCCGTTGATTCCGAAAATTGAGACATTGAAGGCACTTGTTTTTACTGTTAAGCACAAGAAACGAGAATAAGAGGTATTTCTGAAGCAAAGTTTAAAATCAAACAGGTCATGAGGTCATAATGACGTTCCATAACCAAAGGTAATGCTAACCCGAAGGCACAGTTGTTTACAAAAAAAAGAGTCTGATTTAGGCATAATGCCATCTGACAAGCTGCACACAAAGACTAATAAGGAGAGCTAAAAACAGTGAGGCAAATGTGTGCACAACACTATTCGATTATAATTGTGACAGTTTAATAATTTGATCAAACCTTATTACCTCATAATCTGATGTAACCATTCTTCTACTTTTATGCATGATTTTATGAAGTCAATGACACTTTTAATTAAATTTGTCAGATGATATACTGGTCTAGAGAAGAGTATTTTATGCCTTCGTTTTTCTCAAAAACAAAATGAAAAATGCAGCCAGGCCACCCCACAAAGTGGACCTTCTGACATCAAAGCCAATCCATGCAGAATGCAGTTTTTATGATATTCTTTGTGATTCCATTGGTTGGTGTTTGTTTGTTGTGGTGTACAAGAAAGAAGAAGGAGATATTTTTGAGTAACATACATTGACACAATTAAAAGAACTCCTGCACAAATGGTCATCCATGTGGTTCTTAAGTTTTTGGAGCCTAAGTCACCTCCCATTCTCCAAGATAAACTAAACTCTCTCTTCCTGTGCACATTGTAGTGGTCCATGTTCATATTGCCCCCATCACATGCAAACCACACTCCAATTTCTCCCTCAAATGTCTTACATTCTACAACGCCACACATTCTCCATTTAATGTTTTCTTCTATTCTTCTTCTCTCCATTGCTTCTCACTTGAAACAAGCAGGTTACAAATAGATATCATATAAAAATATATATATCTAGAAAGGAAGGCCTAATCAAAACCACACTAATTTCACCTTTACAAATACACCTTTTATTCTCTGCAAAATCCTCTCCAACCTCCACACGCAAACCACTTTGAGTCTTTGACTAGGAAAAAAAATAAAACAAAAGAAAACACACTTGTGCATGCATATATTGTTTTCAAGTGCAAGTGCATGCATTGTGCATAATGTAAAAGTACAAAGGACAACACAAAGGCACAAAAGCACACCTATCCAACTATCTTTCAAGGGTGCAAGTGAAAGAGAAAGTTTTAGATGAAATTAACGGGATGAAATGTTGTGAGATTTGATTAGGTTTTGTGGAAGTTAAACTCAACTATCTCCCCTTGTTTTATTGCCAAGCTGCAAGGGGGACATGGACAGGTCTTTCTTTCATTTATCCTTTTTATAAGCAAAATTGGAATGGTTTCCCTTCTCCTTACGGCAGCTGAAGCCAACTACTTCAATGAGGAAAAAAAATTGCTATTTCCAAAGTTTGATAAAATTAACAAAGAAATGTTCTCAATTTCCAAAGTTGTACTTTGTCCATGCTGAAAATATTTTCTCATTGACAACTTTGCCCCCCAATATTTTCCCCATTGGAACAAATGCCACGGCCCTCAAGTCTTGGAAAAGTGGCAAACTACTTAACATATTTGGTCCATGGAGGTAGTTATTTGGCGAGGAAGAGTGCAAGCAAGTGAGCATGGTGACCTTATGGGAGATTTACATGATATCATTAAGATTTGTAAATCCAAGTGACATTCCAAGTGACATTCAAATGGTTGATTTTGCATACTGATCATTTGGTAAAATTAATATGAGATTGGAATTAGCGGCCTCGGGTTTGATTTCGAGAACATTCAATTTTGTCCCTAGATAAATAATACCGAATATTGATGAAAACCTTTAAATTTTAATAAACTTTATTGATCTCAATTATGATTTTGTTCATCTTTTTTTTCTCTTATCAAGGATGGATATTTTCACTTATGAATCATTAGATTCATACATATATGGTGCTTAGTAGTGAATTACTTCCGAGAGCATATGCAAACTCCTTTTCTTTTCTGCAATAAATGCTGTAATTTGAACAAGTATTTTTTTCCATTAAATGCAGCAAGCTTTCCATTGATTAATTCATAGTTTATGAATTCAATATGACTTGGTCTTTCCTTTTAACATTCTGTACATAAAAGAAAATCTCTCTTATTGAGGCACAGCATCATGCATGGTTTCTTGCTGCATTATACTTCCTGATGCTGATGGTATATAATGCAGAATAAATAAAAAAAGTAAACTGTTGATGTATCAAGTGATGGAAAATTCTCAAACTCTTTCTCTCTCATCTCTCCTGGTGGAGCGGCAGATCTGTCACTTTGCTCTCCTCCTCTAAATTGTCTAAATTGTCTGTGGTTCTGGAAACAAGTAGGTCCCTTGCTCTGTGAACGAATCACCCCAATAACTCCTCACCTACTACTTAAAAACAAAAACTAACGTTGATATTTATATTTGTACAAGTTATAAAAACCTGAAAAAAGGGTATATGAGAAAGTATTTTGCTTTATTATTATATATAAAGCAAGAAGAAAGATGTAAACATTTTCTTATGAGTAAATTATATGAAAAAACCTTAAACTTTTATATTCATTGTGGATTTATGCATAATTTTTTATGTTTTATATTAAAATATCAGAAACTTTTAAATTAATTATAATTTAACCTGTCAATATAATTTTGTTAGAAAATAATGTTAAATATTAATTTAGTATTTGCCACGATGACATATTATGAACTTTTAAAGTTAAATATATAAGTAAATATTAATACAAAATATTTTTATTTAGATTCTTACATTATTTAAAATTAAACAAAACTTTAGGTTATATATAATGTCAATATTTAGATGTAATGGATTAGAACAATAATAAGTTGGTAACATAACTTTTGATTGTATGCAAAGTGACATTGAACAATCTTATTTTAATAAATTATACAATAGATTAAAATACAATTAACTTAAATATTGTTGATCCTTTTGATAAAAAAATAAAGTTGAAGTTAAACGTGCAACTAAAGTTAAAATTTGAATGTTTTGTTTGTAGAATTTTATCTTCTTTTTATTAAATATGTGACGTGAGAAACTATATATACAAAACCAAAAAGCACAAACTTTTTGAAGGGAAGATATTTGGCCTTTTAACTCTATTAGTTTAATAATTCCGTTCAATTGAACAATACTTTTAACGAAATTTATTTCACCATAACAAAAAAAAAATGAAAATTGATTATTGATAGTCACTTGAAATAAACTACAAACCTTATAATCTAGAAAACCTTTGAAAACGAAATCCTCAAATATCTCAACATAACTTATTCAAATGCAAGTCAAAGTTCTAACTTGCTTGATATAACATAATAACATCCGAAATATTTGTGTACAAATGTACAATGAAGATGAGGGTTCGGAGATATATTTGTTTTTGTCTTCTCGTGTCTTAATTTGTTTAATCAAGAAACAAGAACGACATCACCGCCCCACCTTTCTAGCAATAACAAAAATATAATTATGTACATGTATAAGTTCTCTGATTCAACATTCGATATGTCCCAATAGTATACATAAAAAGGCTGATATGACACAATATTTTGATGTTAATTAGTAGACTTCTCATATCATTTTTGAATAAAATATATGGCTCATATGCATAATGCATAGCATTTGAGTCATAATTTTTTTATCCAACCTCTCTAAAGAGGGTAATATCTTCTTTAACCAGCTCTCAAGCCTCAATTAGTTTGATACTGAAAAGAAAATACAGAAATAACATCTCTTCCATTTTCTTACAGTTTCAAATAAAAAAAGCGTTGACCCCAAAACTAGATAAATAAAAAATAGTAGATACAAGTTTTGTAGGAAAAAAAGTCACTTGCATTATGTGAGTAGAAACAAAAAAGTCACTTGCATTATATGAGTATAAACTACGTGCTTGAACTATTTTTGTGATGTATATAAAGTACAGACTAATAAATTAATAATTGATTAATGAAATTATATTTTAGAATTAATAAAAATTAATAGTCTCAAATTTAATTAGAAGAATGAGTCGATTTTAATTAATGAAATACTAATAATCTTAAAATCAAGAATTATGATATTTAAGAAGGATTACAAACTAATAACGAATCAGAACAAAGAGAATTCAACTAAAGATCATAAAAAAAACATCAGTGCTCACATTATTCTATCATATAAAGAATATCTGCTTGGAACAACTAAGTGCTCAATTCTTATGGAGAAAAAAAAAAGGATAGAGAATTTAAAAGGTGTGTTGCCAAGAGAAGGTTCCCTTTCTACATAGAACATGCAGTGGCTTGTTGAGATATCCTTGCTCTTAACCAAATCAGGTACACCACTTCACTCCATCTCCTTCTTTGGTCTCCTCATGGATTTATGACCAAAATCATGTGGCTTGAAGTTGAAACGTTAATTAGGATTCAACAAGGTTATATCCTTGGCCCATGATTCATATATATATACATATATATGTCCATAAAAAAACACATTACTTATGTACCCATTTATAGTGCGTCTTTTCTTCTTCTTACTTCTATTTGTTGCTACTTGCTGTTGTTTGGCGTTCAACATAAAGCGTCAAAGGGGTTTGAGTCCGGTTCACGCCACAATGGTCGTCGCCTTTTGCCCGCAACCTTCCACTATATAAAGTCCTACCTCACACTCCCTCCTTAATACATCTCTCTCTCTCTCTCTCTCTCTCTCTCTCTCTCTCTCTCTCTCTCCAAAAATGGACGCAATGGAACTTGGTAGGTGCCTCTAAACGCCTGCGTTTGTGTGTGTGATCAGAAGCAGCAGAGTTGGTGGAAGAAAAGAGGGGGGACTGCTTCGAGTGTTGTGTTTGTTTCTATGGACAAGCCCAGTAGCTTGTTAAGGCACCAGCATCATGGAGTGCTCAGGCTGCCGCCCGGGTTCAGATTCCACCCGACAGACGAAGAGCTCGTCGTACAGTACCTCAGGAGGAAGGTGCTCTGTTATCCGCTGCCGGCCGTCGGCATCCCCGAGATCAACCTCCGCAAGTGCGATCCTTGGGACTTGCCTGGTAAAATCGTAGGCCCTGAGCATGTTTTTTGCCATGGTTGAATCCTGTACATGTCGAGCTTTTTCTCTCCCTCGAAGTCCGTCTGTGCATGTCGAGCTTTTTGTCTCCCTCAAAGTCCATCTTTTTATGGAACAGTATGTTATCGTAGTTGTCAATGTCACAGGCGGGTGCGAGGAAGAGAGGTACTTCTTCAGCCTGCGGGAGGCCAAGTACCCCGGCGGGAGCAGATCGAACCGGACGACGAGCTCCGGTTACTGGAAGGCCACGGGCAAGGACAGGACGGTGGTGAGCAGCAGGTGCCGCCAGGTGGTGGTGGGGACGAAGAAGGTGTTGGTCTTCCACCGAGGCAGGCCTCCAGCCGGTTCCCGCACCGACTGGATCATGCACGAGTACCGCCTCGCCGGCGCCGCTTCCTTCCCGCAGACCTCTGATGTAAGCCTCACACAATTTACCCATCTCAGCGTTTCAACTGAACGAAACCAGTAGAAGGGGCACTGATTAATGCTACGTGCGCTGCGATTTCTGATGCTGCAGAATCAGATGATTGCAGGCGGAGATTGGGTGCTCTGTCGCATTTTTAAGAAGAAAAGAGCCACCGAGATGGACGCGGCATGGGAGGAAGGCCGTGAACAGGCCCCCAGCAGAAGTCGCGCCGTCGGACGAAGAGCGAGTTCTCCTGGGCGCCCCTCGGCGTCCTCCGATTCGAGCTGCGTCACGGAGACCTCCTCGGATGGATCCAGCAGCGGAGAGGAAGCTACTTCTGTCTACACGAGATGAGTTCATGACCTCCATGACGCATACGAGTTCTCTGCAGCACTAGTTGCAGTACTAGATCACAATAGAGATAGCATTACCTTTGAGCTGTTTTAACTCTTAGCACTTGTACTTGGTAGCCTCTTCTCGGTCGTCGTTTCTTGTATCAGGCATCTTTTTTTTAAGCACAACTTTAGGACGCAAGAGAGCTTCCTGAAACAGCTGCAGGTTCATGCTTTAAATGTTTCTATCTGTAATCGATCACTTCCATGTTTCGTCTACTTCTTCTTTCTGTTCCTCCTTTTTCTTCTTCTTTGTGCCTATCTACTTACTACACACATGCGACTGACGTCAGGATGGATGCTGCAAAGAAAATTCACCTTTTGCGACTGTGAATTCTTGGATCCTAATCAAGTGATGTGAAGATCATTTACTCCACCTTAACCTTTTACTGTTATGTGCAATTCCAATGCACACAAACAAGGACTTCATGCTGTAGGTTGATGATCTCATAGGTGTACGATTATGAATAGATAAAGAGAGAGATTGCAGTTTGAAAGATCAAATGCTAACCTCATCGGCTAATTAAATTCGATTGGCATAAATAATTAATATCTATACCTAATCAAGAGCTAATTTCGAGTTCCAACTCTAAAACTTGATCAGAAGAATATCATTCAAAAGCCACTAGCTCATTTATCTTTAAAATATATCTAGGTTGGCCAATCATTAATAAACACCAAATGGAACAAATAGTTTGCCGGATACAGTTGCACATCATGCACTGTACCTGTATTGCTCCCTGTTGAGACTTCCATGGAATAGTACATATAGAAGTGATTGTTTCCTTGTTCTTTTCATTTTATAGCATCTTATGAACTAAAAAAATATACAGACTGTAGAAACATTTGTAACTAAAAAAAACGAACTATGGACTATTGTGAATTTGTAAAAGTAATAGTATTAACAAGTCTCTTAATGCATCATAATTAGCTTTGCTGAACAAAAGTTAAACAAGAGGAATATGTCACTGCAGAGAGAAAGTGTGTAAAGAGAAGCTACCTCAGAAAGTAGCCATCATTGAATTATTCGGTAGGTTCATATATATAAGACATCACCAAGTTGTGGGGGACACACTGGAAATTCCATGCACATGCCATGCAGCATTCGTAGCAAGTGTACATGACAAATGATCACTAATAAAGTTAATGGAGATATAGCTCCTTACTCAATCTAAAAAGAGATTGATAATATAGACACGATGCTATTTTTTTTTTTAAAACTTCGTATATGTTTAGGACTAATATTCGAATTCAGACTATTAACTTTTGGTCCCTCAATTCGAAGCACAAACTCGCTAAGTATATACTAATCAATACGATACACAATACTATATTTTGATAAAATAATAAGTAATTATTTGAAAAATATAATTACCTCCAATATATTTTTACAAAATCATCTCTTACTTATAGAGTGATAAAAAATCTTATCAAGCTATATATTTATAGATTTTATTTATGATAATGTTAAGAAATATTGTATTTTATAAAATAAGACTAACATCATATTATTATCGATTTTAATATCACTATACTTTTTGTTACTGTTTATTTGCATAGCTTTTGTTAATATATAAAAGTGTTCGCATAATATATTCATGAGAAAAATGAGGGTGCATAGCAATTTGCTATGCACCCGGTGTGGTGCATGATATGAGTCATTGATTTAAAAATCAATGACTCAGATCATGCACCGCGTTGGGTGCATAGCAAATTGCTATGCACTCCCATTAACCTCTATATTTATATGTAGGCTTTTGTCGAGTTCCTCGTTTGATTTTTCTAAATTTAAATGCCGTCAAAGTATCTTTTTGAATTTAAAAAAGTATTAAAAGTCATGTCAGGTGGAATTTATTTTATTATTTCTTTCTAAATTCTTTTCTCTTACGCTCTTACTCCACGAAACGGTCAATGTTTACCAAATGACAAGCAAAAAACAGAATTGTAAATTTTATTCTTATATAGTGATCAGTATGGCCATCCTCAATCCATCCAAATAGTACGTGTGCATGTCCAAAATATATTCTATTAGTTGCCCAACATTGCTTTCGGTTAGTGTATTTTTTTGGTATATGCTCGGGCCCAATATCTAGGACTATTAGTGCTTGATTAATTCAGAGTTGAGATAAAGAACATAAATAATATTATTCTGACTGAATTGACGACTTTGAAATTTGATCTCGAGGCTACAGATGCCAACACTAAATTATATATATATATATATATATATATANTACTTTTTTATATTTGGATGGTCATTTTTAGAATATATAACCAGATAATAAATTTCATGTACTATTTTTCTTTCCTAATTATTATCTTATTTTTTCTAAAAATTTCTAAACTTGCATTTATTATAACTTTGAAATTATTATGTCACATATATATAATGAGCATGTATTATTTTGTTCTTATTTAAATTTTCTTTCGTAATATATTATAATCAAATTATAAAATTTATATATAATATATTTTTCTTAATTATTTTATATTATTAATCATTTTGCATTGTGCATTATTTTCTTTATATTTTTGTTTTAATTATTTTAGTTATTACTTTCACAAAAAGTTCTATATTATTTTAGTTAATAGAATTTACCTCACTTTTTGAGCTGATTTTTTTAATTTCTTTTTAGCTTTTTCTTTTATTTCTTTAAATTTTATATCTGGATGGCCATTTTTAGAATATATAACTAGATAATAAATTTTATTATTTTTACTATTTTTTCCTAATTATTATCTTATTTTTTCTAAAAACTTCTAAAATTGCCTTTATTTATAACTTTGAAATTATTATGTCACATATATATATAATGAGCATGTATTATTTTGTTCTTATTTAAATTTTCTTTCGTAATATATTATAATCAAATTATAAAATTTATATATAATATATTTTTCTTAATTATTTTATATTATTAATCATTTTGCATTGTGCATTATTTTCTTTATATTTTTGTTTTAATTATTTTAGTTATTACTTTCACAAAAAGTTCTATATTATTTTAGTTAATAGAATTTACCTCACTTTTTGAGCTGATTTTTTTAATTTCTTTTTAGCTTTTTCTTTTATTTCTTTAAATTTTATATCTGGATGGCCATTTTTAGAATATATAACTAGATAATAAATTTTATTATTTTTACTATTTTTTCCTAATTATTATCTTATTTTTTCTAAAAACTTCTAAAATTGCCTTTATTTATAACTTTGAAATTATTATGTCACATATATATATAATGAGCATGTATTATTTTGTTCTTATTTAAATTTTCTTTCGTAATATGTTATAACCAAATTATAAAATTTATATATCATATCTTTTTCTTAATTATTTTATATTATTAATCATTTTGCATTTTGCCTTTTGCATTACTTTCTTTATATATTTTTTAATTATTTTAGTTACTACTTTCACAAAACTTCTATATTATTTTAGTTATTAGAAATCATTGTTAACATTATTTCTTTTATACTTTAATACATTAGTTGTTTTCCTGTATTTATTTTAATTATAACTAATTTTATTGATATATTTAATATATTTGTATAATTATCATGCATTATGTAGTTTAATAATTAGTTCTAGTAGTTATATATTCTTTAATAATTGATAATATTTTTTTTATTTTTTTATAAATTTTAACACATTTAGTTTTTTTAGATATTTATGGGCTTGTTTGGTTGCCTGTAAAGGCCATTACATGTAATTCCAATTGCTGTAAATGCAAAATTCTTGTTTGGTTAGCTGTAAATGTCACTTCTACAAGTATATGCATTTACTGCATTGAAATTTGTGTGGAAAACTAATTGCATGTAAATGCATTTACAGCAGAAAAATAAAAAATAAAAGAAGAAAAAAATCTTTAAAATAATTTTAAATTTCAATTGTATGTCAGTTGATTATTTATTTATTAATATATAATAATCTTTTATTTTAATTTGACGCTTATATCAAAATTTTAAATTCAACCAAACAACGTCATTTATTTTCCAGAATTTCATTTACATCTAACCAAATCAAGGAAAAACAACTTCAGTAAATACAAATCATACCTGAATTTTTAATTACAACTATTTACATTCCGAATTTACAATTACATCAAATCAAACTAACCCTATCTTTCATATTTATACTTAATAGTGAACCCATTCAAAATATTCTTGACTTCGCCCCTGCCCAGGACATACTCTTAGTACCCAAGTGTGCCAACTAAACTTGGTTGACTAGTATATTTTACAGTCCAAGATCAATACATTTTTTTTAAATTGGGTAAACTAATATCAATACCTTTGTGTTCATATATAGTTGAAATGGTGGAGACGGGAGACTATTTTAGCAAGGTTACATAACAGTTGTAGACAACATGCTTGGATTCATGTAAGAACAATGAAAAAAATCAATAAATTTAATTTAATTTAATCTAACATTTTTTTATCTCTATTAAGAAAACATATGTATTATATTTTCTGTCATCAAATTTAATCCAAACAACCATTGAAATTTATATATCAAAAATAAATTTTTAATTCACAAAATTATATTTTAGTTCTGATTAAAAATCAACATGTTAAATAAACTATTTCAAAATTTGAAGAATTCTAACTTATACTTACCAAGTGCACCCCGACTGTCTTAGATGCAGGCATGAAGAGAGAGAAGATGGCCTATGTTATCACATGCACAAAATTATATATGCCATGTATAATCAAATCACTTGTTCTAAGGGTTTTTTTTGTAGAGGCAATTTTTGACATTACCTAGTAATATGATTTGAAATTATTTGGGCTCGTTATACTATATTATCAATAAGCAATTTAAATTAGATTTTATTAATACCACTCCTCAAATCTTAATGTCACTCCTTTATCACTATTTTACTTTTACTTTATATAAAATTTTATATATAAAAAAAATGGCACTAAAAACAAGGGGTAAAATGATTTAATAAAAAGTGACATTAAAGATTTAGGAGTGGTAATATAGATACCCATCTAAATTATATGATAATATAGATTACTCATAAAGTGTCAATTATTATTTTTTATCAATTAATTTATATTATTAGTATGATTATGTAATGATAATACAATTTTTATACATTATAAAAAAATATTTCATTCTTAATTATTGTAATATAATAACTATCCACAATAATTATCAATATACTCTTGTCATATGTGTTTAAAGATATAACAATGATTTTATAAATATATCTAATATCATGAAGTTTGTGTTTTGGATATGTACCTCTCATTCAAATTTACAGAATTCGAACTTCATCGATACAAAATTTTGGATTACTTTCATTTACCCGCTCGAACTATCGCGAAATTTCAGATCTATCTCTAAACTATAAAATCGAGCACATACAAGTCTAAACTTTTCTCGATTGATCAGTTTCATCCATCAATTTAATGTTCTTTTTTTTTAATTATTTTAATTTATTAAGTTACTATTTTACCCTCCGTTAAAAATAGTATCCCTCCCTTTCTCTCTATCGCATGTCTCTCTACTCTCCTCTTTCTCTTTCTACACTCTTCTTTCAGTTTCTCTTTCTCTCTCTCGCCTCTCCTCTTTCTCTCTCTCTCCTCCGCGTGCTCACTTCTTTTCTCTCTCGACAAGCGAGCTCTCTCTCTAGCCTGCGTGCGTAGGCGACAGAGAGAGAGAGAGAAAGCGGAGATGAGAGAGAGAGAGGCGAGAGAGAAAGAGGACTGGAGCGCATGAAGGAGAGAGAGAGAAAAAAGAGGAGTGGGGAGAGAGAGAAGAGGAGAGAGAGTAGAGAGAATGCAGAGAGAGAGAGAGAGTAGAGAGAGAAAGAGAGGAGTATTATTTTTAAAGGAGAGTAAAATAATAATTTAATAAATTAAAATAATTTAAAAAAATAAAAAAAAATCAGATTGGTGGATGAAACTGATCAATAAAAAAAAGTTTAGATTATATTTGTCTGATTTTATAATTTAAGAATAGATGTAAAATTTTACGATAGTTCAAGGAGAGTAAATGAAAATAACCCAAAAATTTTTAAACTTAACTGCTTTGATAAGGTATTTTTTTTTATAAAAGATGCACCTTAGCTAATAATATTTTTTATATCATAAACAAGGCAGATTGAATTAATACATATTGTTTATGATGCTAAATAAAATAATATACATTGTGATAATTTAATAAATGACTATTGAAGTAATATAAATTGTCAAGTAATAAGAATGCTTTGAATCTAACATAAGTGAACAGGGAAAAAATCATGTTAATTTGCTCACTAGAAGACAAAAAAAATGATGGTAATTTGTGAAGACTAATTTAGAGCCTGTAGCTGATAAAAAAATACTTGATAAACACTAACGCTAATAAATATTTTAAATATTGAAACTTATTTTAAAATATAAGTTAAAATACATGTTTGGATAAAAGTGATGATAATATCGACAAATAATTATAATGTTTGTTAAATTAAATATAGACTAAGATACTCTAGAAATTATATGATAATAATATTAAAAAATATGGATGAAAGAGTAATATATTAATTAAAAACTAAGTCAATAACTTTAGGAATAAGTAGGGGACCTGTTTATTTCTTTTATGAGGATATAATTTGGGTTATTTTAAATCTTTTTCCAAGGATCAGTCATTCCCTTTTTTTTCAAACTACATAATTTGCGTTTTCTAAATCTTTTTTCGAAGGATTAGTTTACTGACTTGTTTCATCGTAACTACTAAAGTTACGATGAAACAAATCAGTAGACTAATTCATTGTGTGTTTTCCATGGCCGATGAATCCAAAAGACCCTGCCGACCAAATTTAAGTTTTTTATTTGAAGTCATCACCTCGTCAATCCTCATCGCCCAATTTTAAAAAGCTTTGGAAGTTCGTTCCTTCACGACACAGCCTCCATGTATTGTTACTGTTCCCCTTTCGGCCAATTTTCCAAATTAGTTAAATCACACTCAACCCAGTTATGAAAAACATCTCATGGTTTTATAACCATAGATATTCTTAGGATACTTGTCAAATCTTCCACAAATCTTATACTTTTCAATCCTTAGACCCCCCTCTTAATATCTTGAGAGTATTGCTAAGCATACAAATTTATATTTAGTGTGCATACTCGTATTGCAGAAATGATCTTAACTTGTAAGCACAAGTAGTTCCGACTTTAAACTCCGACAAATTATTAGAAGAAACACTTGAAAATTAGCGGGGACACCCTAACAAAATTTGAAATAGTGCAGAAGCAAAACCTTAAAATGCTGAAGTCAAATATGAAGTTAATCCTTGCCTGGGTCTCTTCAAAGTCCTCTCAGGCAGCAGTAAAATAAATACCCGACAGGAGTGCAGTTTCGGATTGTTGACTTGGATTCCTTCGTAATCTGTCATGCGGGCCCCGCCGGCCGGCCGGCATGGTGGACCAACCCTCAGCCAATTTTGTTTTGAGGTTACAGGCAACACGTAGTAGACTAATCATCCGCCCAACTGGTGATGGAATTTGATCTGAACAAGAAAGCCAAGAAGAGATATCATGGCACAAATGCCTTTCTGTAATGCAAGTTAAAGAAAGAGCTGTTTGAATAAATTAATGGGTGATTAGTTTAGTTGGGACAATTAATTAAGGCAACCACATGCAGCAAATAAAAATGTCCTTTTTCCATGTAGTCAAATGATTTGTCTACAAAAGAAGGAAAGATGGTTGATCAAGTGAAGAAAAAAAAAGGCGGGTTTGAATTCCAAA
Organism: Pontederia paniculata; assembly: GCA_001647135.1. Classification (NCBI taxonomy): domain Eukaryota; kingdom Viridiplantae; phylum Streptophyta; class Magnoliopsida; order Commelinales; family Pontederiaceae; genus Pontederia; species Pontederia paniculata. The sequence continues at coordinate 39,937 of LTAE01000600.1, forward strand.
AAGTTGCAATTTATAAATGCTTCATCCATCAAAATTATCGGAACAAAAGAAACAAAAAAAAATAATAAGTGAACATTGACATGAAGCATAGTTCTTAAACAAGAATTGAAGATAATCAGGTACCCATGTAGATAGATTCGTCAATGAAAATAAGAATCACATTTTTTAAAATTTCATCAATGTTAAAGCATCTATGAAATGTCCAAATGGTTTAGAGTGAGGGGCACGAATATGAAGAATAGACATCATGTTAGTATCACCTCCATAACTATCACCAATGTCAACTTCTACAAGAAAATTGGAGAGAATCAAAAGTCACAGCACCAAAATGTTTCCACAGAAAAAGTGCAGCAATCATAATCAGAGAAAAGGAAATCAATAGAAACCAAATTTGATAGGATAAATGAACAATATGGAAATTTAGATTCGTGGTTATCTGCAATAAAAGTAAATCCTAGTCATCATTACAAAATTTCTAAAGTAACAACAGGAAAAGTTTTGCAGAACAAAATATGCTTCTATCTTGATGATTATATTCAATTCAACTCTGGGCAATATTCTAGAAGTGCCTCTGCCTCAGCTGCAGAAGCAGCACTTGCAGAAGCAGTACTTGCAGAAGATATGCCCGGTACTCTACAACAAGTCCTTAAAAACTGCCTCATTCTGCAGTTATTTTTACAACGAAACTAATTGAGAACTTAAGTGTAACATAATTTATAGGAAAAAACTATTATAGTGATAATATCATTCACTCACATAACAAGGATCAATCACATATAATGTGAATATGCAAAGGAAAGATTTAAAAAGTCGTTAATTAGAAAAAAAATCGATCCATGCCTAGAGCTACACATCAAACAAGATGTATAAAAGTAAATAACTATAAGATACAAATGCATAGATGACTCGTTTAGAATAATGAACATGGACATAACTATATAGCATGTCAGGAAAAAAATTGTGATCCATGCAGAAGTGTTTAAAGAATGTTAATTTACTTTTTTTTTGAGAGAGAAAAGGATGGTTACCAAGAGTAACCATCCATTTTATTAAGGCAATACTGGTTTACATATTCTTGTTACATGAGAATTAGAAGATCAAAGGATTAGCATCTCATCCATTCGTTCACTAGTCTCTCGGCTATAGCTACAATATTCTCCACATATAATCTCTCCCCTCGAAATATGCATCCATTGCGTTGGAGCCACATAGACCATAGGAAAGCAAATCGTGTTATATGCTTTCTTCTTGGAACATAAACTTGTATTTGATGATCTTGACTCCCACCATGCCTGAAAGAGTTCCAAAAGCTTTCTGCCGATTGAGTGTTGATCCACCTGCATCCTGCTCTATGCCACACTTCTCTAGCCACCAAACAGTCAAAAAATATGTGATCAATATTCTCTTCGAAAGTATTACAAAAGGAGCACGTCGTGCTAGCCTCTTGCACCCATCTTTGGATATAGCATCTTGTAGGTAAGCGCCTTCTTCTCAGCAGCCACACAAAAATCTTCAACCGTTGTGGGATCCGAAGCTTCCATATCATGTTGCAATCGATTCTCAAATCATTATCCTCCAATCTGTTATCACTTATCAGAATTTTGAAAACTTTCCTGACTGTAAACTGACCTTGAGACCATATCCAAGAGTCTATTTGGGAAGGATCTGGAGCTTTGCCTTCAAGTCTTCCCATTAGCAGGAGAAAATCCTCCATCCGCTGGTCCGAGAGGTTAGAGGCGAACTGAGGAGTCCAAACTCCATTAGATAGTAGATTCCCTGACCAAAAATTAGCCACCACAACAAACTTCTCAGGTATTATCGCATATAATCTTGGAAATTGCACAGCAAGAGGATCCTCTGATGCCCATGGATCCTCCCAAAATCTAAATCCATGGCCCGACCCCAACGATGCCACGAAAAATGGACGAATCCTTGTCATCACTGACACAACACCCCGCCAAAAGGATGAAGCTCCTTGTGAGATTATTAGCCGGTTCTCCCAAGATAGCGAGTGACCATGGCAAGCCGCTATCACGGACGACCAGATGTCAACACCGCTGCCCATTATCCGGGGCACCCATTTTGCAAGAAGGGATTCGTTCATTTCTCTTAGTGGACGGATTCCCAAGCCTCCCTCTGATGTTGGTCTGCAAACCTCATCCCATGAAACCAAATTTAATCCTCTCCTTGTCGTGCCATGATGCCGCCAAAGAAATCTTCTTCTAATAATATCAATACGTCGGATCACTCCATCGGGCATCCTGAACGTCGACATGTAATAAACTGGAATTGATGATAAAACTGATTTAATCAAAATCAGTCGTCCACCTCTAGATAAAAGTCTTGAGCTCCACCCTTGCAGACGACGTTCAACACGTTCCACAATGGGATTCCAATCTCGGGTGAGGATTCTGTTATCCGAAAGTGGAAGCCCCAAGTATGTGAGCGGCAAACTGCATCTAGCTGTTTGGAGTTCCATAGAGCATCTATGTGCCATCACCTCATCCATGCCGAAAGGAACAAATGACGACTTCAAGTTGTTTATGCATAGTCCTGAGAAGTCGCTGAAAATGTCGATGATAATAGAGATCCTTCGTGCCGCCTCAACTGACCCTTCTATAAAAAAAATGGTATCATCAGCATATTGTAACAATGGAACAATGGTACCTTGATTTGCTGTTGCAGAAAAACCAGATAAGAGACCCGCTTCACATGCTGAGAAAGTGCATCTCGCAAGGGCGTCCACTGCTAAAACGAAGAGCATTGGAGCCAATGGGCAGCCTTGTCGGACTCCTCTTTGGGGCTTAACCCATCCACCTATTGGTCCGCCATTGATTAGAACAGAGAAAGAAACGGTGCATACACATCGTTTCATCCAAGAAATCCATAAGGGAGGAAAGCCTCTGTGCTGAAGGGAGATCCACAAGAAATTCCAATCCAAACAGTCATAAGCTTTGGAGAAGTCCACTTTCCAAAGAAAGCCTTGTCTGCCGGAGCGTTTCCAAAAAGCTGCAATTTCTGATGCCATTGTAAAACTGTCAGTGATAGATCGACCAGAAATAAAAGCTGATTGAACCGGATGAACCAGAAAGTCAAGAACCCCTCGCAACCGGTTTGCTAGAACTCTTGCCACCAGTAGGTATATGGCATTAGATAGAGCGATGGGTCTGAAGTCTTCCACCCGCTCAGCAGAATGCTTTTTAGGAATGAGAAAAATGAAAAATTTATTTAGCTTCTCGAAACCCCTATTTGAGGAGGCGAACTCTTGTATAGTTGCCATGACATCTTTACCCACCACTTGCCAGAACTCCTGAAAGAACAATATTGGAAATCCATCCGGACCTGGAGCACCTTCACTCTTGAGATTTTTTAAAGCGCATAACACCTCTGTCTCGGAGAATGGCCTAATAAGGTTGCTTGCAATATCTGATGAGAGACGAGGAATTCCACTTCCGCTCCACCTCCATTCTCCAGGTTGTTGTCGTCTCGTGAATGTCCGAAAATAATCAGCCACCGCTGCTCCAACTTGATCTCGTCCAGTGTATTCTTCATTGTCGACCTTGAGTTGGTCAATGTAGTTTGCTCTTCGGCGTCCACTCGCATATAAGTGAAAACATTTGGTATTTGAATCGCCTTCTTGGAGCCATATTTGTCGTGATCTTTGGCGCCATTGCACCTCAGTTTTATGATCTTCTGCTGCCACCACTTCTTGCAATTGCCTTCGAGCTTGTAACTCCGTGGCTGAAAGCACCCTATCATCCTCCACTCTGTCCAGCGAGGATATATTAATCAAAGCATCATTTCTTCTCTTTTCTCGGTCCTCCCTTACTTGCTTTTTGAACTCCCGCAGCCAAGTTCTAAGGTTCTTAAGTTTATCATGTAGTGTCCTCGTAGCTGAGCTTGATAGTGGCATTCTATTCCATTGCTCAGCTACCTTTTCTTTAAATCCATCCTCAAGCAACCATGACTTCTCGAATTTAAAATAAGAACCAAAGCCTCCATCATTATTGGACTGCCATAACAATGGAGTATGGTCTGAAAATGGTCGCTCCAAAGCCTTTGCTCCTGCCAGTGGATATGCCTCTAGAAGTTCGACAGAACCAAGGAACCTGTCTAATTTGGACCTTGCACTTGATGAAGGGTCAAGGCTTGAACTTCTCCAAGTGTATCTACAATTTGGAACCGGGAAATCTGTCAAGCCATGCTCATCAATGAAGTCCCGAAAGGCCTCTGTCCCGCTATCTCTCTCCCTTCGTTGCGTCGGTCTGTCTTCTATCTCCAAAGTTGTGTTGAAATCTCCTCCTACAAGCCACGGGATATTTGTATGATCTGACCGCATAATTCGCAACTCCTCCCACATCTCCTGCCTTCTTTCTTCATTTTGAGGGCCATATACACATGAGACCAAGACCCTTGCCCCCTTTGTCCTTCGAGAAAGAAGGACAGAAATTGAATGTGAAGTTGTATGAACTGCCTCTTTTTTAAACACTTCCTCCCGCCATCCAATTAGACATCCCCCTGACCGCCCAATCGCATTTAGAGCTTCGAATTCATATATTATGTAGTGTCCTCGTAGCTGAGCTTGATAGTGGCATTCTATTCCATTGCTCAGCTACCTTTTCTTTAAATCCATCCTCAAGCAACCATGACTTCTCGAATTTAAAATAAGAACCAAAGCCTCCATCATTATTGGACTGCCATAACAATGGAGTATGGTCTGAGAATGGTCGCTCCAAAGCCTTTGCTCCTGCCAGTGGATATGCCTCTAGAAGTTCGACAGAACCGAGGAACCTGTCTAATTTGGACCTTGCACTTGATGAAGGGTCAAGGCTTGAACTTCTTACTTTTAATAGAACAAAAAGCCAACAGTAGTCATACAAGTGTCGTTACAAGCTCTTTTTGAGAGGGGTTCTAGAAAGCTCTAACTAATGACAATTTACCACAATTGTAGAATTTAAAGCATACTTTAGTAACTGTTATGGATGATCTGATGCTATCTTATGACAATTAACTTTCTTAAAACGATAGCATCATGTCTTCAAACATGCCATATGTCTATATTTTCCATGTGAAGTGCTAGAATTTAATTTGAGTAAACATAAAACACAAATTCTTAATTGAAACTTCAAACAATGAAACTCCAATTTTATAAATTAGTTCACTTATTGTAGAATAAAAAAGTAGATCATCTTATCATCTAAAACAATAAAAGATAAAACGAAAGGTCCTTGGGAACAGGTAATTTTATGACTTTGTCTCTTCAAAGATTTGTCGTTCCACCATACATAAGAGTATAAAATGCATAAGGTCCTATTTACTGAGTACAATTAATAGGGATTATTTGATGAGAAAAGATTTTGGACCTTTTCTTATCAGTGTTTAGATTTTGTGTTAGGACATAATTTGCATTACATGCCAAAAGTTCTGACAAGGAAGAGTAATTTGACTTGATGTAGAAATTGATATCAAGCTCCTCTACAGAGTTTACACCACCAATAGTTGATCTAGATCAAAGTTGCCAATTATAAGAAACTTGAACAGCTTGGAGGGAAACATGATGTTCATAAAATTAGCCACAACATGCATATCTAAGTTATTAAAAAAAGCAATCAAGAATGACAAAGATATACTGGATCTTTTAATCAGCATGTTTCTTACTAAACAGTATGCATTAGCAACTTGGATTGGCCTTGATGGCCCAGGGAAAATGAAACAAACCATTCTGTTCATTTGTTTTCTTATTGTCCTAAGGAAGAAAAATCAATCCTTGATGTCAATGGAAGAATGATTATCGGGATATATGAGTAATAATGACACATCATTAAGGAGCATAAGTTTGGAAAAAAATTAGTTGGGTTGCTTGGAAATCTTGGTTAGGAGGTTATGCTACTAAACTTGAGCTTATATTTTTTTTTCCTTCTCTTCAAAAAGTAAATGATGAGTGCGCGAATGTACTAGTCATTCATCTACGTGATAATAAATAGAAGTTGTTTATTTGCTCAGCAAAATTATCTATCTAATATGAACCGAAATTTGATGCATGGTAAAAAATGATATTTCTCATAGGCTTGTTTTCCATAGATGATCAATTATAGTACTTGGTTCCCCATTTTAAGATATGCTGCTGACCATATTCACAATTTGAGTTGCACTCCAAAAGAAGACATGTATAGTTTGATTTGAAATAATACACTTTAAAATTCTTTCAAGCATCTTCTATGTTCTGAGGCTAGAAATCTATATTGAATATGAATTTTGGGACCTGAAATTTAACCTGGCATACCCTTCTGAAAACAAAAAGGAGGGAAGAGAAAACAAGGAGACAAAGGAGATTTTTAGCGTGGTTCAGGATGCCTGAACAAAACCCTATGTTCGCGCCACTTCTCCTTTTTATAATTGGAGGAGTTCTTATTTAGAAAAGTACTAACCACAGATTATGGCCAGCTACACAAAAGTATATTGTGTCAGTCCTATTAGAATAGTTGGATCCACCGGTCTAGTTACAATACTTGGGTAGGGTTCAGCATGTACAACAAACATTGATTGAATTACGTTATCTTTACATTCCCCCTCAAACTGTGCACTAGATAATGATGTGCGCAGTTTGTTCTTAAGATAATAATATTGAGTGACCGAAAGCCCTTTTGTTAAAATATAGATACTTGTTGGGAAGAAGGAACAAAACAAGTTATTACTTCCTTCGCCTCGACCTTCTCACGAATGAAATGATAATCAATTGCTAGATGCTTCGTGCGATCATGGAAAACAAGATTTGAAGCCATTGAAATTGCACTCTTATTGTCACATCTGACTTCTGCCTTTTAAATATAGCATCCCAAAACTGTAAGTAATTGACTAAGCCATGTAAGTTTTGCAACCACTGATGCCATAGCCCTATACTCGACTTCTTCACTTGATCAAGACATTGTTTTTGTTTTTTGCTCTTCCAAGAAATTAAATGGCAACAAAAAAAAAATTGAATATCGTGTATGAGATCTCCTAGTATCATGATATACATCCCAATCAACATTTGAATAGCCAATTAAAGCACTTTTCTTATCTGATGATAAATTATTCCATGATCAATAATTCCTTTGACATATCTAAGAATTCATTTAAAAACTTCCATATGTTTTTGTGTTGGTGCATGCATATATTGTGAAGATTGATTTACAACAAATGCTAAATCAGATCTTGTAATAGTGAGATATTACAATCCTTCTGCAAGACTTCTGAACTTTTCAGGTTTTTCATAAAGTTGACCTATTTTTCCACAAATTTAACATATTGGACGAGGCTCATGACAGATATACTGTTGTTTCTGCCCGCACCCACCAAGTTGCTGCGGCTGCCCACGACCACCAAGTTGTTGTGGCTGCCCACGACCACCTTGTTGTTGGTGGCATTGTTGTTAAAATCTTCCTCTGTCGCGGTCATTTCTCCCACGAGCATGTCCAGGTTGATTGAAGTTTAGTATTAACATGAACAAACATCACATCATGATTTTGAATAACATCTTTTTTTGGCCTTAAGTCAAGACTTTCATGCTGAAATAAAAGAGATCGAAGAGTTTCAGAATTTGGCAATGGAGGCTTGCTCATTACTGAGATTACAATAATTTTCAAGTCACTTTTCAAACCTCTTAAGGTGTATATCACTTCCTCTTTATCTTTTACAACGATGCCCACTAAGACTATCTCTTTGCATATTGTTTGAATTTTGTTGCAATATTCTACAAGACTTATTGCATCTTTTCTAATTAATTGCAATTCATTTTGTAAATCCATTGTTTTTGCCTCAGTAAAACAAGAATAACTATTTTCAGAAAGCTCCATAAATCTTTAGCCATTTCCACATCAATAACTTGACAAATTATCTCCTCAGACAAAGTGGATTTAATCCATCCAATTAGTTGTTGATCAAAAGCTTGCCAATCCAAGTATTCTGGATTTATTACCACAAGAACAATAGAACTTGTATCAACTTCCTTTCCTTTTCCTTTTTGAATACTTAAAAAAATTTTGGGTATAAACTTTGGTGGTTCTGGTTCTGACCCATCAATGTGACCAAGCAACTGCTGCCCTTTGATGAAAGGTTTTCTAATTCTGATAGTGCAGCAAGAGAAGACATCTCTTATGAATCAAAACAAAAAGAACTGATATAGTTCTGATACCATGAAAACAAAGAGGAGAGAAGAGATAACCGAGAAACAAAGGAGACTTTTAACGTTGTTAGGAATGCCTGAACAAAACCCTAGCCCATGCCTCTTCTCCTTTTTATAATAGGAGAAGGGGTTCTTATTTAGGAAAGTATTAATCACAGATTAGGGCTGGCTACACAAAGGTATATCGTGCCATTTCAATAGTCGAATCCACTGGTCTAGTTACAATAGTTGGATTGAGTTCAGCATGTACAACAAATACTGACTAATTAATTTATTATCTTTACACCTTGCACTTTTCTAGCTATCCACAAGCAATTGAGTAGTAAAAGGGCAAACAGAACTTCAGTTCCTACTGACCATTTGTTAACTTTGAACAGTTCCTTGTGAATATGAACATCCAAGACACTATGAAGTATGAACCTAGACCAATATGAACTATAGCTGATTATAACCTTAAAGAAAAAGAAAAAACTAGAACCGATTGTCTTGACATCTCAGCTTGTCGCAAGTCAATTATTACTGAAATTAATGATTTTCATAATCAACATACACCAAAAGTTTGAAATTCAGCGAAGTACCCAATCCTTTGAAGTTTATTAATACAAAAATAAAAAACTGGAAATTCAACAAAGTTAGGATCCTGTCAGTATTCAGCCATCTATTAATAAGAAGTAAGAACAATAAATATCTATCTCTGAGAACTCAATATATTCAAAGGCAGGCTCAACGTCCAAGAATGAGATGTCATAAGGATCCAAACACCATGAGAGAAAAAAGACAACCTCTATTGTGGGTTGTTGACTTGAAAAAAAAAAGGGATAAATGGTGGTGTAAACCCAAATGGTGTAAACCCATATGTTTTGGGTAACAAAATTTTTTGGCTGGAAAATTTGAAGTGGAAAATTTAATTTTTTTACTTAAAACATATGGGTTTACACAATTTGAGTTTACACCACCATTTATCCCAAAAAAATACTATCAAATATAGTATTTGAAAAATGAAATTTGTTTATCAATGATAGTGGTTTTGTCATAAGTTTCATATGCAAAGAAGGACTAGTTCACACAGAAAAAATACGGCAAACATGTACCATAGAGCAAGAACAAAGGAATCACCATCATATTATCCACTACTTATCATGCTCCACAGGAGAACCCTTTTCTTTTGCTTTTTTTTTCTCGTATTGTTGAAGCAAAACAACTTTTTTAGAAACATGACTTGCTAAACAACGTGCTAAGCGATCTCCAACATTTGGCCTGTACATAACGTTTTTTTTTCTCTTTGAGAATGCTGTCTCAGTCATTGATACGTTCAGATTGGTCCCTCATTCATAGTGTACAACAGTAAACAGTAGTCTTGTTTCTCTGAGGTCCAATACCTATGATAAGGACTTGGTTTCTTTTCCTAATGTCACCTGTGGCCATATGAAGGTTGACGCCAGCATCATTCTGACAACTTTTTCATTACCGCATTATACTTGTAAATTTTATTCAAATTTTACCTCATTTAAGGAAAAAAAACGTAAAACGAACAGAAATCATGTGTTCTTTTATCAGCAAAAGAGCTGTTTCCAATTTCAATACCCATCGCAAGAGAAATTAATAGATTGGGAACAGTTCAATCATAAATGCAATAAAGCAAACCACCAATGCGTTCACTAAGAACAGAAGAAAATTGGAAAATTAGTTTCAGCAAGTTCTCTCCTTTTTTGCTCCGCTCCAATCAAAAGCAGAAACTATATACACAAATCATAAATCAAAATTCAAAAGGGAAAAAAGGGCCAAAAGCAGGGAAGACGAATGCATTCATTGCATGACGTTAAAGAGGTGGGAGAGGGACCTGCCGGACGCGGCGGAGACGCTTCTGGGTGTTTTCCTTTAGGGCGGAGCAGCACCGGCGAGTACTTCCTCCTCGGCGTTGGCGTCCCATTCTCTCTCCTCCTCCATTCCTCTCTGTCGCTGTGCTTTAAACTGCAAATTTTAAGCGTAAAGACCACAAATGAATAGAAGGGTGCGGCCACTCTTGTGGTTTTAACTTTTAACGCCAAGGAGAGTGCTGCATTTTTTTTCTTTAACATTTTCTTGTGAATTTGAAGGTTAATCAAAATTAATATACCATTTAAAACATAAAAAAACAAATATCAAAATTACAGAAAATGCTCATATGAGTAAAATACAAAATTTATGATTATTTTCTTCATTTAGTATATAAGTGAAAATAAGGCATAAAGATAGATATAATAAAAAAGAATTAGATTCATAAACCGTTTGCAAAATCTATAAAACTCACCAACTAAAATAATCACTTGATAAATAAGATGATATCATTAGTTAACATGAACGGTAGGTACGGAAGTACGTACTAATTGAGTAATGCACATATCCATATACATTTTTTTATTTTATGGGAAAAAAGGTGAACTTTAGACCAAGTCGAGAAAATGTTGATGAAGGGATTGAAGATACCCCTCCTTCCAAGAGGTCCACTTCATATTGGTCTTGCGTTTTGGGGTTCAAGTCTTTGCATTAATTATTATGAAAACATTTTCATCATACTTTGTATAGAACTTTGTAGTCAATAAAACATATTTTCCTCGGTAGGAAAATATATATTTTATTTTTTTTTTACAAAACTCACAATAAGGTTTTTGAACTGTTCAATCATAATTAATGATATTAAACATTTCCATGAACATACTTTGTCAACATCGAAAACTTCTTAACGATTCTTGTTAGAAGAAATTAAAAATACTAATTGAATACATACATTTTATTGATGAAAAAATAAAAACTTGTCCCACTAGACTACACTTAAAACTTTGATAATATATGTGATATGTATGGGTAAACTATATATAATTGTCCTAATTGTTAGAGTGTCCTATCACTCGTTCAATCAATCATGTGTTTTTAATCATTTAAGCTTAAAAATAAATTTCCATATGTACCCAAAAAATATGCACTGCAAATAATTTTAGAAGGTGAACCGTGGCATTTTTTCTAGTTAACAAAAATAGGATAATTTCACATAAGGCAGCTAAAAAAAATAAGAATGAAAACATGTAAGAAAACAAAATAAAAAAAGACTTTTTTTCTCCAGTGAAAAAAAAGCAACGTATTTTTTTTATAGTGCGCCGCTTTCACCATTCCTCTCTCTCCGCGCTCTCTCAAATCGGTCGGACTTCTGGGAGGCTTCCGTCGTCGGTTTGTTCTCCGATCGGGCAATGGCTTCACGAATCGGACGTCTAATTCGCTGTCCGGCGGCGGTAAAAACCTCTCCTTGTTCCTTTGATTTCTACAATTTGCCAAGGAAGAAAACAGTGCTGGAATCGATCTTATCTGAGTTTTGTTTCGCCCTACTTTGGCGTCGCGAGTTTTGTGTTCGAAGCTGAAATTTTTGGTCAGATTCATCTTTTGTTGTTATTTCCTTGAGATTTTATACGATTTTGATGTTTGCTCGTTGATAGAGTTCGAGCAGAAGATTTGAGATTCGTGATCAAACAAAGTAGTGACCAACTGGAAACCTCTTTTGTTGATCTTTTCGAGATTATTTTTTGGGGTTCTGACTTCTTTTTGTTCTTATTTTCTTGTTTGATTTTGTTTTCTCGGTTGGTCGATAGGGTTGTTATGGTGGAAACCTAATTCCAATTTTGTATCTCACTCGTTCTTCTCTTGTTATGTCAATAATTGATTAATTCTTACTCTTTCTACTCGATTTTTTTTCTGTCATTGTTCGTCAATAGAGTTCTAGGTTGCGGTTTTTCAAATATAAATCGAATTGGTTTTCTGCTTTTACTTGAATTGTTACGCCAAATTTTAATTTGTTTATTGCTTTTTCTTTGATTTGCCCTCCTTGTTCGAAGGGTCTTAAGTAGGAAACTACGGAGTCGTGAGCTAAATTTGTTTCATTTTTGTTGTTTTCAAACATATTACCAATTTGTTGTTTTTTTATTTTTTATTTTTTATTTGGTTATGCTCTTATTGTTGCTCGATAGGGATTAAAATAGGAGAGTTTTTGTTTAAACAGATGAAAATTTATTGTCCATTCGATGCTTTCTTTTTCCAATGTTTGTTCTTTGTGCTTCTTTCTTTTATGATATTTGTGTTTATGCCTTATGGGTATGAATCGAGTGTGAGAAGTGTTCTGGATACTGAAGTAATCATATTAACAACTAAAAGCTAAGTATCATATTGTAAAGCAATAATTATAACCTTTTTTTCAATAGTAATTATTATAACTTTTGCTTGATGGTTATACATCAGATATTGTGTGTTATTTATAGGAGCATGGACCAAATGTAGTTTCATTATGTAGTGCGCCATCTGAGTAATTATGTGGAAGCAATCAAGAAAGCTGCATAAGTGAATATATAACCTACGGAAAAGTGGGCTAATCCATGTCCTGTTTATTGCTGATTTGGAAAGATATCTTGATAATATCTTGTATCATGTTCTTGCAGACATTATTTCTCCTAAGAAGTTGTAGGCATGTTCGTCATTATAGCCAACATTTGCTTCCAGGTAATGTTGCTTGTTCTAGTAAGCTTAAGCTTGTTGTAGCAGTAGAAAATGAGGATCTTACACCAGTTCTAACTTTTAGGTGTCCCTGTCTGCTCAAAACTTACAAGGTTAGTCCATTGGAATAATTTTCTTTTTCCGGGCTTAATAATAAATATTCTTTTTTGACAAAAAATATCCTTAATAATAATTATTTAACCCAATATCTTCTGTACATCAAATTTTTGCTCATCTATCCTTTGTCAGACATACTTTGCTGCTTGGTCCCACGGAATGTTTTTCCTAGTGTTTCTGATGTAGTTTAACATGAAATACTTTCAGGGAAGTTACAATTCTGCTTCCAAGAGCCTCTCCTTATCAAGTATGGAGCAGATCATTTGCTTCTGAGGATGGTATATAGTTGCATTCATTTGTCCCGGTTTCATATTAGATACATAAAATAGCCCCTCAAGAAATAAAATATACATAATATGGCATCTAAAAGTGACTATCACTATTTAATTTGCTCTGCTGATTTTAGGTGACACTGTTGATGCTGTGGTTCCTTACATGGGAGAATCTATAACTGATGGGACGTTGGCAACCTTTCTGAAGAGTGTGTATCTTTGTCCTTCAACTCAAGTTTTTGGTGTTTATTATTGTGCATGGTGATAAAACATTTTAATTTAAGGTTGCTTTATTTAGTTATAAATCCTCTCTATCGAGGCAAAAATACTGGCATGAAATATTCTATTCAGGTGTTATATATTCACATTTGTTTATTACTTTCAAACTACTATAAAATTTAAAAGGGAAATTTCTTGCCCATCACAACGAGTCATGTATGTGAAACCCCTTTAATTAATTTAAATATACTAATTGTGATTTTGGCTGCATATGGTGAACAGAACCTGGTGACAGGGTTGAAGTTGATGAGGCAATTGCCCAGGTTGAAACTGATAAGGTATTAGTGTTTGTCAATACATTAATTTTCTTTTAGCTTGTTTAGCTATGTCGTAATCACCTCTTATTTTCTCTTTCTAGGTGACAATTGATGTGTCTAGTCCTGAAGCTGGTGTTATTCAAAAGGTTGCTCAGCATTATGCTGCATCAAATGCTTTTCCTTCATAACTCTCTTATTTTGTGATTCTTACAATATCATGCTTTGTCAATAGTTTATTGCCAATGAAGGTGATACAGTGACACCAGGCACGAAGGTTGCTATTATCTCAAAGTCTGCTGTGCCTAGTGATACGCATGTTGCTCCATCAGAGGATAAATCTGTCAAAACAACTCCAGCGGCTCCGGCTGCCCAGGAAAGGGTTGAGAAACAAGCACCAAAAGTCGAAGCTCCAGCCAAAGAAAAGCCAAAAACATCGCCTGCTCCACTTTCAAAAACCTCCCCTACAGAACCGCAACTCCCTCCCAAAGAAAAGGAAAGACGAGTAAGTTTTATGCCACTAATACATACTTCATTAAATATTTTTCCTTCATAATAGGCATCCTTTTTGGTCAAATTTCATCTCGATACAATTGTCATTGCAGGTCCCCATGCCAAGATTAAGAAAGCGGGTGGCTACACGGTTGAAGGATTCTCAGAACACATTTGCAATGCTAACTACATTTAATGAAGTTGACATGTAAATATTTATTTAAAGTTTCTTTGCAATTAGGGAGATATTTATCCGATTTATAATGATAGATGTTTATCATATTTGTTAAGTTAATACCATGCTTGTACATGTGTGTGTATACATGGGCAGTCTACAAAATTTGCTTGTCTTGTCAAAAGAAAAGATAAAAAAAGTTGTGCAGTTTGCTATAGAGATTATGGCATTTAAACTTGCAATCTTTATGTTGGATTCCAATCTTCTCACTGTCCAACATTTTCTAATGATGGTATTGGTTTTGACTGCCACAGCCTGTTTTATGAGAAATGAGAATCTCTAATGCTTGTCAAATTTGATTAGGATTTTGATAAAAAAAACTTGCATAATATGCTCTGGTTTATGCTTTGTGAACTCTAGGACAAATTTGATGAAACTTCGTGCTGATTATAAAGATGCCTTTGCGGAAAAGCACGGTGTGAAGTTGGGTCTTATGTCAGGGTTTGTTAAGGTAATTGGTGATGCTTATACATTATTTACTCTTTTAGGGAGGGAAAGATATTTACTTTGCGAATGTATATATTTACTGATAATCAACTCTTTTTTATGTAAGGCTGCTGTATCAGGACTTCAAAACCAGCCAATTATAAATGCAGTCATTGATGGAGATGATATAATCTATAGGGACTATGTTGATATCAGTATAGCTGTTGGCACACCTAAGGTAAGATGATATAATGCTTAAATTGGTGCTCTTCTGGACATAGCTCAATCTTAATCCTTTTAACCAAGTTATTTCTTTGTTTTTATATTCCTCAGGGCCTTGTTGTCCCTGTTATCCGGAATGCTGAAGGGATGAATTTTGCGGATATAGAGAAGGAAATTAACACCCTTGCTAAAAAGGCTACTAATGGTACTATATCAATTGACGAAATGGCTGGTGGCACATTCACAATCTCCAATGGTGGGGTGTATGGAAGTCTTCTTAGTACACCTATTATCAACCCTCCACAGGTAACGCGCCCAATATTGCTTAAATTCTCTGAATTTGTGTATACAATCTCAATATTTCGACATAAGTTGCATCTGCATTCCCTTTGCAGTCTGCCATCTTAGGAATGCACTCTATAGTGCCGCGGCCAATGGTTGTTGGTGGTAGCATTGTCGCAAGGCCAATGATGTACATTGCACTGACTTACGACCATAGACTAATTGATGGAAGAGAGGCTGTTTTCTTCCTCAGGCGTATTAAAGATGTGGTTGAAGATCCTCGAAGGCTTCTTCTTGATTTGTAGATGCATCTGATGGCTGTCGAGTCTTTTTTGTCCTCTGTTACCAAATAATGTCGTTCAAGAACAAAAGTTTTGGCAGGATTTATCATCTCATGAGCTTTGGGTGTCAGCCCATTATGAACAGTTCTTTTCGGATCCTACAAGTTTGTTTACAAGCAATATACACAGCAGCTAGTACGACTACATTGCGATGTAATAATTGAATATATTTGCCCCTATTGGTTTAATACCAATGCTGTAGTGAAGTCGTTTCATGTTCTACTTCATCATCCTTTTTCCGTCCAAAAAGAAAAAAAATCATCCTTTATAGTAACAAAGACGAGGGTTTGAGGGCAACTAGTGTTTGTTTTTCTTGGAGAACATGTCAACATTAGTCATATAAAAGTGGATCAATGTTCTTCGCACAATAATGAATCAGGAACTCTTTAATCTTGAGGTCTTGAATGTACATGTTCTGTGTTCAAAAGAATATTAGACCTGGTGACCATGTTTGCCCCAAGAATTCTTGAGTAATTGATTGAGAAATAGAATCACACATATGCCTTGGAGTAGACGGTCTTTGCAAATTGTTGGCGGTGGTGACGAGCCTATCCGGTCACTGTTGGACAATGCACGTACACAATACGTCTTGGTGGTTGCCCGCTGAGACCTGTATATATATATTTTCTTCATAGTGTACAATTGAGGTCAAGAGAGTTCTTCGAACTGATACTTGAAAGTTCAAGTACGGGGCTCCGAATAATATTGTTTTATTTTTTTTTTAGAGAATTTTACCAGAAAAATATCCTTCATAACATAAAAAAATAAATTGATGTGGAAAAAATTTGGGAAGCCACTCTAAATTCATATCAGAGCCAGGTTTCGATCCTGGGACCTGTGGGTTATGGGCCCACCACGCTTCCGCTGCGCCACTCTGATGGCTGTGTTATGTTGGTTAAAATTTATATATTATAATATATAACTCATCTGCAGATTCAGCTTTGCTTTTCTAGTTTTTTTTCTTGCTCTACTATTGAATAGGATCGACTGATTGCATGCTTCCGTTTGATTACACAGTCGCTGATGTTTCAGTGGAGATATTTTGAATTAGATGGTGGATTTCCCTAATTTATTGTTCTATTGTGCATCTTGGATTCAAGTCTGATCCAAATGTGTTTATGCTTCTTGTTTAATCGAAGAATCACTTATGTTTCTTGCGAATTGGTGATGTCATATTAAAAAAGAATGAAGTTTGATGCACAAATCGTTGTCCTTTCATGCATTCTTTTTCCAATCTAAGGATCCTGAAATTCACAAAAGTTGCTCAACTCTGCGTGGAGATGAAAATTCAGCATATGCATGTCTTTAACGTAGATTAGATGAAGCTTGATAAAAAAAAAGTGTCACCGCGCCATTTCTAATGCTTTTGTGATGAATGACAACTCGAGCATAATAACCAAAAAAGAAGAAGAAGAAGAATCAAATCTTGATGCAAAAGATGATGTTATTTCCTGCCTAATTGTCTTTTGATTATTTTTTCTTAGATTCATGAACGATATGTGTGCACTTGTGTTGATGGCGCAACTGATAATGCTTTCACGTGCTATTGTGCAAGTTGGAAGTTCATGAACTAAGTAATTCACACATTACAAGAGTATAGTGCTAGATTAATCACCTCCCTTATTATTTGAGCTTAGTTATTCTTCACAACAATATCTTCATTACAAGAGATTAGAAAAACATTCTCTACAATGTATTTCCTTTTATCAAATGAAAATAAATAATCTATTAGCAAAATGTCCATCGAAGTCTTGATGCAAAAAATGGAGAAAGTCTTGAGATGGTACCTCCTACAAAATATCATAAAATGGGGCTCTTTCTAGGTTTATAAGTCCATCTGCAACACAATTGGCTACTATTGTAAATATGTTTTACTTCAAAGACAACAAAATTTGCCATGTGTATTGCACATCTTTCTTCAATATTTTTATGAGGATGGAAAGTCACATTCAACTCTAAGATTAGTACGCCCTAGCTCTCCAGTCTGTATATCTTAGAACCATCTTAAGTTTAAACCATAGTGGGGATATAATAGCTCTCACCTTTATCATGTTGGTTTAGGGGTGATGTCCCAATCATGATTGTGGTTGGTAGTTTTTATGATTGTTGGTATCACGTTTAATTTAGATATCAGAGTCAAAAGACCTAAGTTTGAATTTTGATTAAAAAATTACTAATTTTCTTCTTTACTTGTTCATGTGTTGAATTTTGAACTAGACCAAAGTTATTGTGATTCACATGCGAGAGAGTTATTAAGAATATAAGTATAAATATGTTATTCTTTTTATAGACTTCAACTGTAATATACATTATCAAGATGTGATATTATTCTCTTTGAGCCTTAGCCCACACGATTTTACCAAAATGTGTCACACCTAGTGAATGTCGTCCTCATATATACCCAGCATCTCTTCCGTGACTTGTGCATGTGAGACTAATGCAAGATATATCTCTTGCATCCTTCCCCCTTAAAGGACTCAAGGTCTTTGTTGAGTGATCTCCCATTATGACAAAAAGGTCCACGCAAAGTGACTTGATACCATATATAACACCTTTGACCAATGCGTGATATTGTCCGCTATGGGTCTTAGCTCGCAGATGCAAGATGTGTGCCTTGTATTAGTCTCACATGCACAAGTCACGATAAAGAAGTTGGGTATATATGAGAACATGACCTTCACTAGGTGTGACGCGTTAGAAAAGCGTGGAGGGCTAAATACTATATCATTTTGATAAAATCGTACGGGCTAAGGTCTTAGAGCGGACAATATCACGCTTTGATCAAGGATCACTCAACGAGGACTTTGAGTCCCCTAAAAGGAAGCATGTAAGAGACATGTCTTGAATTGTTCTCACATATCACGCTTTAATCACCGGTGTTATATCAACTTTTAGAATTGTTGTTACACATTTAATTTAATATTATGCTAGTACTTTCTCCCGATCTGTTAAACTAGAGCACTAGACTCGATGGCGTGTGTTCATCTTCAACTCCAATGTTAAGTTGGAGTGTTAAATTAGCCTGACCAACCCGGTGATTGTTGTTGACTTTAGCCTTACTGAGTTGAAAAGGTGATAATCATGAACACTTACGAATTTCAAAATATGGTTCTTCAAGTATCGTCCACCATGGTGTAATTTTTGCATTGAGATAAAAATAGCGGAACATCCTGAGTCCACATTTTAGGATGACCTTTGATGTGAGCCTCGACAGGGACATTTGGCCTCTTGATGATATGTTTGTTATTGTCTCTGGCAACACATGAAAGACATGGGAAAATCTTGATGTGCCAGCATATCATCCCCTTTACCACCTACTTCTTCATTGTTTCATTTTCATTTCTTTGAAATATTAGATATTGCTTGACAATTTTATCATGTTTCACTTATTCTAGTTAAGTCATTTCTATCGTGATCCTGCTATTAAATATCCTCGCGGAGAGATCTCCTGAAAAGAAATTTGTTTGGCCATTACCTTTGCGGTATTGTTCTTCATGTTCTACTCGAAGGTTTCCAAATATCTTCAGCAAACATAAATCATCTTATAACATTGTTGTCTCTTGAAGACTTTGAAGTCATTGGTTAATCCACAACTAATGCAAAACCAATTATTTGCAGAGGCTCTTCTTGGCTAATTGTGCAGTTGTTTTAACAATGATGGAATTTTAACGCTCTGTCGGAGAACTTAAAAATAGGTTGAGAAGGCTTACCCACGATTGCACTATGTTTTTAACTGTTAAAAATTTCTCCAATTTAGTTTAGTTTGTTTTGTTTCATCTCTGATGTATAAGTCGTATACTCGTATATGAAGATATAAGCATACAACATATGATATGCATTCTAATTTTGTTCACGATTAATGTGGCGATGAACCATCATAGAACTAAAATCAAATGGCAGTTGGCGTAAGTAAGAAAATAATTGGAATCCTTTCATACAATTTGGATCAAGACCTTACCTCTGAGACTAAGGTTCAATACTCTTGTTCTATAATGAGACATTAGTCGACTACGATTTGTTACACAGTTCGAAAGAGGCTATAGAAACCTATTAAGGTACCTTGTTCTCTTTTTTCGAAATTATGCTCAAAGTTCTAGAATTTAAGTAGAAATCATTTCTTTTTAGTCTGAGATTTTATGCATCAAATAAATTTAGTTATAAAATACATAATATATTATTAATGAGCATGCAAAAAATGTGTAAGCTAATATTATTTGAACTTATTGATTGTTTTTCTATAAGATTTATTCTTGACTACTAAGCTAAATTGTTTAATTTTTAAAATAAATCTATCATATAAAATAAATAGATTTATGTACATTAGTCTAAATTTTTATGATTAGAATCATGGAGATTCGACGTCCTTATAAGATTTGATACTAATTTTATTTATTTTATTAATCTAAGCTCGTAAGAGTTTAAAAATTAACTAACAAATTTAACAAGCTTTACTCAAATTATTATTAAAAGAATGCTCATAAGCCATCAACATTGAAAAATAATATAATTATAAGAGTGGGCGTAAATTCATATAATCACATAAAAATAATAATAATTTTATGTTCAAAGAAATGAGATTGGCTGTTTATAATCAATAACGTATTGTTAGGTGGTGTTTATTATATGGAGTTACATAGGAATCTTATGTGGAGACATGTAGATCAGATATTATATTGACACATTTTTTTCTTATCCAAGGCACTGTCCTATACCATCAGAATAACTCATTTGTTTAAGGCAATTTGACTGAATAATATAAAGTTAATGCTTATTCATGAGAATAAGCCCAAACCACGCGTGCATTAGTGAGGAACAATTATTGGCTCAGCTTTTTTAAAGAGCGAGAGTGGCCATACTTAGATAATTGCCAATTGCCATTAAGAAGTTCTGACTTTGTTGACATGATTTTTTAGTTTTACGTGGGAGATTAACATACGAGCTCAATTGGGACCTAAGTGTTGAAATGATATGATCTTCGTCCTCGCGTCCATTATTTCACATGTCGTCTTTGGAACTTCATTATGTATTATATTTTCTCACTCTTTGAGAAAAAAAGATAAGAAGCCATTAATCAATTGGCAAATATGCCTAATGATTTTATACAATTCTTTTTGTTACAAAAGGGAGCATAATGAAAGGAAAATAAAAAATAAATTATCCCCACTGAAAATTCGAATCCTTCAACTAAAACCTCGAAGGGGGCGCCCCTTTTCTATTTTTTATTTTTACAATATTTTAAAGATAATTTTAAATTATTATAATGATTGTTAAACTTTAATGATTGATTTTTTGAAATACTGTGATGATTTAGTGTCTTATAAAGATAATTTAGATGTGAGCGAAATGCTCAACTGGTAATAAGACATTAAAAATTATTAATATTTTGTGATTAAATATATTACATGAAGAAGAAGACCCCCGACGTTTTCATGAATTTATTCTCTTTTGTTTAACGTTTTATTTCCTTCTATCTAGGTACCTGGTCCTTTTTATTTAGAAATCCTTCTTAATGTGCACTTCATGAACTAGTTAATCGTGCCTGTGGTGGGATAACTTAAATTTCAGTGCGTCTTTTAAAGTCTCATCCACCTATTATAATTATGATGGACTTAGGACAAGATAACTAGAAAAAATAAAGCGGTTTAAAGTATTGACTCAGTTTCAACATACTGAATAATCTTGATGCGATTATTGTTCTCGCCACTGATGATTCTGATAAGAATAATATAAAGTAAGAAAAACGATCATGAACATATTGAGCTCTGAAAATTTTGTGCAATTGATGGTCTGACCATTTATGAATGAAAGTCCTCGAAAAGAAAAATTAATGCTAACGATTATATTGTTGAATTATTAATATTCTTTTATTTTTATCGGTATTTATACACCTCTCTATTTATTATTACTGTTACATATTGAGTTTCCTCGTTCATGGGAGAATTATCTTTCCTCCTTTTGATCATCTAGATGATGAATACAATGAAAATGTGATAACATTGATGATGCAAATATTCATGATATGATGATTTACATATAATATATTCTAATTGTGTTATTTTAGTATTGAATTAAGATGTTGAGCTTTTATTAGTTATGTGTTTTTTTATTATTGAGCAATGTAATCAAATATTTCATTTTGACTATGTCCTTTTATAAAGTTTTATTTTAAACGTTAATTCTTCCGCACAATATGTCCATATTGTTGATCATTCTTTTGGTTAAATAAAATTAAAAAGTAATATTATAATATCTTCGAATTCATATTCTGCTACATAACAAAACATAAATTTAGAAGCAGAATGTAGATTTGGAAGCGAATGACTCTTCTTAAATAACTATCTAGCCAAATGATTGAACCGGATAAAAGATTGACATACATGACAAGGTATTTATGATTTAACTGTTAAATTTCAGGAAGAAAATATATCATGACTAATTTGAAATTAGTTGATTCTTTATATTTCACCTTAAATTATGTTGGGTTTTTATTAATTGATGCGGGCCCACATAGAAAAGAATTAAAGAATAATAATATGTGAAGGAGTTGGAGTCAACTCTAACACGTTGCAAGAGAAGCCGTAAATAAAGCATCACAAAGCCGTGAAAAGAAATTGACATAGGCTGCGTTTGGGAAAACCAAAATTTGTGGAGTAAGGCATTTGTGCTGTGACCCACAGTGCTGTGCATCACAGGAGGATTTGTCAGCTTTCATAAGAGTAGTAAAATTTAGCTATTTTATACAAAAATTGTGAGAAAAACCAATGAATAAATTCTTAGCAAGTCATCTTTTTTATAAAGCTCTACCCAAAAGCTCTCCTAAACGCAGCCTAGACTAAAAAAAAGAGCCGCCGCCTGGTGAAGCCACCGAGAGAAGGAGAGAGAAAAAAGAGATAAAATTTTTTAAATTTATTTTGGAGATAATTTTTGATTCATTTTTAACGAAATTTTATACACAAATTCTTTACAATTTTCTCATCAATCTCTAATATTTCGATGAGGTCTTTTTAACTTTTATCCTAATTTTCGAAAAGATTATTTTGCGAAATTTAAGATTAATTTTTAAAATTTTTATTTCTGTATTTCTCTGCTAAGATCAGAGAAAATTTTTTATATCCTATTTTTTCATAGTGAAAGATTTGTTGCTCGCTCTCGTGGTTTTTTCCACATTGAGAGATTTTTCACGTAAATTTTATGTGCCTTTAGTCTGATTTAATTCTCTTTATTATTGTCATCACCCCATTTGAATTTATGCATTAAGAAAAAATAATAATTCTGTAAATATTTGTTCAATCTTTTTCCAACAGTGGTATCATAACACGAGTTATCAAATTGCATAAATTTAATGGAGGAGAATAATGTCCCATGCCGTATGCTTGTGCTAACAGAAACTTTATGATCCAATCGAAGGTGATACTGTAAAATCCGAGGACATGGATGACACATGGCGAAGATTAAAAATCAAGACAATTGCACAAATTCGACAATGTATCGATGATAAGGTGTTTCATCATATTGCAAATATTGATAAGTCTGATCAAATCTGGAAATATCATAAGAGATGTATGAACGCAAATCACCATAGAGTAAGGTACTGTTAATGAGGAAACTTGTTAACCTGAAGTATAAAGATGATCATTTTGTTGCAGAACATCTGGGTAGCTTTCAGGAATTGATTAACAAGTTGACATTAGTAAAAATCATATTTGATGATAAGATCCAAGCATTATTGTTATTGAATTCGTTACTTGATAGTTGGGATGTCTCTCTAAATAATTCTGCTTCAGGAGGAAAGTTATCTTTAGAAGTTATCAAGGATAGCTTGTTCAATGAAGAGACACAAAAGTAAGAGCACAAACTCAACAACTCATCAGAAGCATTGATTATATAAGATCGTGGGAGAAACAAACACATAAACTCTCACAGTTATGATCGATCGAGATCTAAAAAAAATTCGAAGTCCAGAAAAGATCTTACTTGTTATTATTATGGCAAGCCGGAACACTTCAAGAAAGAATAAAGGAAGCTGAAACGTGACAACTCACATGAAGGTTTGACGATGCTGAAAAAGAGAAGGGCAGTGATGGAAATAATATTGCAGTGGCCACATTTGGTGATGTGTAGTTTCTTACTGAAGAATATTGTGTCAACATTGTGAGTCAAGACTCAATTTGAATATTAGACATTGGAGCTTCATTTCATGTTACCCTCGCAGAGATGCCTTTTCAACATATACAATGGGTATATTTGAGTCAGTTAAGATGGGGAACAAGTCTGAGTCCCAAATTGCTGGCATTGACGATATTAAGTTGAAGACAAACACTTTCAATTGGAAAATTAGATGAGGAAGGTTATGGGAGCAATTTCAAATTGGGGGNAGGGGGGAGGGGATATGGAAACTCAAGAGAGGGTCACTACCTGGAACGAGGACAAAGAGATTATACACTTTACAAGACTAAAGCGTAACACTGCGTTGGTGAAGTAAATGACTAAAGAGATGTCTCCTTCAGAGTTATGGCACAAGCGACTTGGCCACATTGGTGAGAAAGAACTTCAAATACTGACTCGACAACATCTACTTCTAGGTACAAATGACACATTTATTGATATATGTATACATTATTTAGTTGGTAAGCAGACTAGAGTTTCATTTAATAGAACTTCTTCATAAAAAACGCATATACTTAATTTGGTGCATACTGACGTTTGTTATATGAAAGATAAAACTCTAAGTGATTCTCTTTATTTTTTATATTTATTGATGACCATTCTACAAAGGTTTGAGCTATTCATATAGCACACAAAGATTAAGTGTTGATAAAATTCAATAAATTTTATGTCAAAATTGAGAGAGAAACTGACAGAAAGCTCAAGTGAGTTCGCGCAGACAATGATGGTGAATACAAAAGTCTTTTTGAAGAGTACTGCAACACTTCGACATTAGACTTGAGAAGACAATTTCCAAGATTACTCAGCAAAATGGTGTGACTGAGAGAATGAACAGAACAATTGAGGAACGTGTCAGATATATGCTTCTACATGCTAAGCTTTCGAAGAGTTTTTGAGGTGAAACATTGATTACTGTGGTTGATCTAATCATCCATTCACCATCAGTACCTCTGGATGGTCGTATACCTCTGAAAGTTTGGACAGGGAAGAATACTTCATACAAATATCTTAGAGTGTTTGGTTGTAGAGCTTTTGTTCACATCCCAAAAGATGAGAGAACAAAACTTAATAGCAAGACAAAAGAATGTATCTTCCTTGGGTATGGAGATGGAAAAATTGGCTACAAACTATGAGATCATGTTGACAGAAAAGTTGTCAGAAGCAGAGATATAGTGTTCTTGGAACACCAAACAATTGAAGATCCATCGAAAGATAAAGAACCAATATTGTTCAAGGATTATCTTGTTGAACTGAGTTCAGTTGAAGTACTAAGGGAAGATGACACAGTTCCAAAAGTTGATCAAGATGATGATAGAGATGATACTGATTCAGATGATTCATATGCACTTTCAGATAATCAAGTTGATGATGACATGGAGCAACTTATTGAGTAAGATGCACCAAAGCTAGAGCCTCAAGTGAGAAAATCAACAAGAAAAATACAAGAATCAAAACGGTACCTGTCAACTGTGTATGTGTTATTAACTGAAGGGGGAGAACCAGAATGTTATGAAGAAGTCTTGTCACATGAGCAGAAAACTGAGTGGATGAGAGCCATGCACGAAGAGATGCAATCTCTAAATGAGAACAACACATAAACTGGTGAAGTTTCCTAAAGGCTAAAGAGCACTCAAGAACAAATGAATATTTCGGCTGAAAAGTGAAGAAAATAATTCAAACCCAAGATATAAGGCACGATTAGTTGTCAAGGGATTCAGTCAGAAGGAAGGAGTGGATTTTGATGAGATATTCTTACCAGTGATTAAGATGTCATCAATTCGCGTAGTTCTTAGATTAGTTGCTAGCAAGAACTTGGAAATTGAGCAACTTGATGTCAAGACAAATTTTCTTCATGGTGACTTGGAAGAAGAATATACATGGAGCAATCATAATGATTCCAAGTGGAAGGTAAGGAACATATGATATGTAAATTGCAAAAAATTTTATATGGACTCAAACAAGCACCTCATCAGTGGTACATGAACTTTGAGTCATTCATAATGCAACAAGGATACAATAAGATAAATACATGTCATTGTGTCTTCGTGAAGTATTTTTCACATGATGATTTTATCATCCTGTTGTTATATGTTGATGACATGCTTATTGTAGGTCGTGATAAAAGCAAGATTGACAATTTGAAATAAGAGTTGAGACAATATTTTTTTCAAAAAAGACTTAGGAGCAATAAAGCATATCCTTGACATGAGGATCACTCGTGTTAGAGAGCAGTGCAAATTATGATTATTCCAAGAGAAATACATTGAGAAAGTCTTATAGAGATTCAATATGAAGAATGCCAAAACAGTTTCATCACCACTTACAAGTCACTACAAGTTGAGTTATAAACAATGTCCAAAAAATAATGCTGAGAAATAAAAGATGAAGTATGTACCATATGCATCTGCAGTTTGTAGTATGATGTATACAATAGTTTGTACAATGCCAGACATAACATAGGCAGTTGGTGTGGTCAGTCGATTCCTATCAAATTCTGGTAGAGAGCATTGTGATGTAGTTATGTGGATTCTTAGATATTTTCAAGGCACTTCTAAATTTTATTTATGTTTTGGTGACTCTGATCCAATACTAGTAACGCTGACATGGCAGGTGATGTAGATAGTAGGAAATATATTTTTGGTTCCTTCATGATATTTGCAGGAGCAACAATCTCATGACAGTCTAAGTTACAGAAGTGTGTTGCACTATCAACAACTGAGACAGAATATATCGCAGCTACTGAAACATGCAAGGAAGTTTTATGAATGATGTAATTTTTGGAGGACTTATGCTTGAAGCAGAAAGACTATCCTGTTCACTACGATAATCAAAGTGTTATACATATGAGTAATTATTTTAGTTTTTATTCTACGTCCAAGCATATTGAAGTGCGTAATCACTGGATTCATGATGAAATTAAAAAGAAAAAACTTTATCTTCAGAAAATTTATACACACAAGAATGTGTCAGATATGATGACTAAGCATCTACTTAAAGAGAAGATTGTATTATGTAGGGAGTATGCAAATTTGTTGAAGCTCTTTACGTAATTAAGAATGAGAAATTTATTAAATTTTTATTAATTGATGCGGGTCCGCATGAAAAAGAATTAAAAAAAAATAATGTGAAGTTGGAATGCCCAACTCCAACACGTTACAAGAGAAGCCGTGAATAAAGCATTCACGAAGTAGTGAAAAAAAAATTTAACACAGAAGACGAAAAAAGAAAGCAGCCGCAGATAAAAAGAGAAGATATATATTTCAAATTTATTTTGGAGATAAGTTTTGATCTATTTTTAAGAAAATTTTAGGCACATATTTTGTAGAGTCTTCTCATCAATATCTGATATTCCGATGAGATCCTTCTGATTTTTATTCTTATTTTTAAATAGATTATTCTATGAGATTTAAGATTAATTTTTAAGACTTTGATTTCTGTATTTCTCTGTTGAAATCAGTGAAGAAACTTTATATCATGTTTTATGATAGTGAAAGATTTGCTGCTCGTTTTCGTGATTTTTTTCTTTTCATTCTAAAAGGTTTTTCACGCAAATCTTGTATACTTCTGATCTGATTTAATTCTTTTTATTATTTGCATCACCCCATTTAAAATTATGTATTAAGGACATATTTGGTTTGACGTAATTGTAATTCCGGAATGTAAATGATTGTAGTTGAAAATTCTGATATGATTTGTATTTACAGTAGTTGCTTTTCCTAAGTTTGGATAGATGTAAATGAAATTCTGAAAAACGAATTACGTTGTTTGGTTGATAATAAAAAAATTATCGTAAATATTTAGTTAAAATAAAATATTAATATATATTAATAAAAAAATTAACGAGATGAAATACAAGTAAGATTTAAAATATTATTTTATTTTTATTTTTTCTTCATTTATTTTTATTTTTCTTATTTTTATTTTTTGATGTAAATGTATTTACATGTAATTGACTTTCCACACAATTTCCAATGCAGTAATTGTAATTACATTACAGTAGTTACAATTACANGATATGATTTGTATTTACAGTAGTTGCTTTTCCTAAGTTTGGATAGATGTAAATGAAATTCTGAAAAACGAATTACGTTGTTTGGTTGATAATAAAAAAATTATCGTAAATATTTAGTTAAAATAAAATATTAATATATATTAATAAAAAAATTAACGAGATGAAATACAAGTAAGATTTAAAATATTATTTTATTTTTATTTTTTCTTCATTTATTTTTATTTTTCTTATTTTTATTTTTTGATGTAAATGTATTTACATGTAATTGACTTTCCACACAATTTCCAATGCAGTAATTGTAATTACATTACAGTAGTTACAATTACAACTAACCAAACATATATTTTATGTTTACAGTAGTTGATTTTACATGTAAATACAATTACAGCTAAACAAACATGCCCTAAGGGAAAAAAGATAATTTTATAAATATTTATTAAACAAATTAGACTAATTAGAATCTAATATCGTATTAATGTAAAATATACTCAATTAGTTACCAGATTGAATTTCGGTAAGAGAAAATTAAAAAATCGAATGAAAAAAATGTCGAGAAGGATTTATTCTTTTACTCCCATATTTTTTTTCAAAATTGAATTTGTACTCAGGGTTAACACAAAAATAGAAAGTATAAACAGATTATCAAATTGGCCGAACCTTGTTGTGGGGAAAAGGGCCCTCCTACGACTTCAGAAATCAATCATCATTTTCTGCCCTTCGTGCGGAGAATAGGTTCGGACTTTGATACAAAAGGAAGAAGAAGCGTGGAAATGACATGGAAACGAGAAGGTTAATTAAACCAAATACTATTAGGGTCTAGGAAACCTATATGTACCTACATCACATGCTTGCTCTAATCAACAATCAACCTTCTTCATAAAATACTCGAGATCAGTTGAATGATTGGCATCCTATTAATTGAATGAACGAAGCATCCAACAACTAATTAGCAATGCATATTTGTCATCTTTTTTTGTGAGTTGGACAACCCATGATGGCGTTCACAAGGCAATCAGAACAATTTAATTGGTTAATGGGTGGCGAAACTTGAGTCATAAGATGGAATTATGTATGTTCCACATTATATCGAAGTCAACACTTATCAACCATAAGTTTCACACCATAAGGGAACTTATTGCCGCCGGACAATATATACCATGAACAAATGGTAGAGGCAATAATAGAGAATTAAAACTTTTGTAAGGAAAAAAGTCTGATATTTCAATTTTTTGGAAAACCTTGTGTGTTGTAAATTGAAGAAATCATACCCATAAATGGATCCCATTCTTATCCCCAATTTTGGTCTACTCGTTGTACGACGTGCCACTGATGCTGCAAAAACTTGTTAAATTTCCTCTACATATGTTAACTAAGTTCTGTTGCCAATTCGTTAATTGTGGTCGATGAGATTACAGAAATTAGTATTTTCGTATTAAATATCGAATTAATTAAAGAGAAAAAAAAAGTAAAGATATTACTTATTTACACCATGTTTGTTATTTAAATTTTTAATAATAAAATGTTAGATTTACGATAAATACAAAAAAAAGTTAAAAAAAATTTAATATTCACCAGATCTAAGAGAGCATTTCTTAATTTTCTTTAAAGATATAAATAATCAAATAAATAATAATATCATATTTTATTAATTAATATAATTATCATTAATCACTATAGTAATAGTAATAATAATAATATTATTATCATCATAAAATATATTATTATTATTTTAATTAATTTAATATTAGCATTATTAATTAATTATAATAAATTATTCATATATTATAAATAATAAGTGATTTATTATTAATTATTGTAATATAATAATAATTTAGAATAGTTACTATTGATTTATTATTATCATCTTTAGATAATTATATACTACTTAGTTTATACATTTATTTATTTGATATATAAATTTTATGAGTTTAAGATATATATTTGTGATTCAAGTTCATATAATTCAAATTAGATTTATATAAATTTGTAAAGTTAACTATATTGTTCAAGTCTTCAAGAGTATTTTAATAAAAAATATATTATTTATTAATATATTCTATATAATAAATAAATTAATAAGAAAATATCATGCACAATGAATATTATTGATAATTTAATAAGTAATAATTTTTTAAGAGATAATGCACTAATGACAATGAGTGAACGCAACCTAACATCTTATGATTATAAAATTAAGTAATATATTATCTATTTAAATAGGTATATTACCCTTGATTAAATAGATAACACATTGATTAAACCCTTGATTAAATATTAATTATCGAAACATCGGTGAATCCTCAAAACCACTTCCACAAGTCTCTATTACTTTCCTTCTCAAAACAGACCATATTTATTTCCTCTCCCTTTCTAACTGCTCACTTCTTCTCCCCCCGTCTCTCTCTCTCTCTCTCTCTCTCTCTCTCTCTCTCTCTCTCTGTTTCGGGCTTCTGATGATGCGGACGGCGAGCGTGGACATGATCGCTGATTCCCTCGCGAGCTGCTCACTAGGGAGAGGAGACCAGTCGGTGACAGCGTCTCCACCGTCGCCGGTAACACCTCAGCACCTCGCAGAGGACACCGATTCCAGAGTGCAACGAGTCACGGTGGAGCTGAACTCGGAGACATCTCTGCCTTACCACTGGGAACAGTTCCTCGACTTGAAGGTACGACATGGTCGCCTCTGCCTCCTTTTTTCTTGAATGCCACTTCCTTAATTTACCAATCATTTCACCCCCATAAAGGCGATTCAGCTGGGAAGCCTTCTCCGGCCTCAAAGGTGGTCCTTTTTGCGCCTACTTTACTTCTTCTTGACAGCAGAAGCTTAAAGGAAGCAAGATGTGAAAGCCTGATTCCATTTTCCGTCTTAAATGTCTTTCTTTCCGATCATTCGATCATAAATGCTCATGTTCTCGGTTCCACAATGCGGTCTCGGTGCCCTTCCGCGACTCAAAATCCTTCCTTTTTGTTTATATTACGCTTCCTCTTTTGGACAAATGGAGAAACATATATAAAGATAGAAACTTGATTTTGATCTCATCGTCAAGTGCACTCCTCGGCCGTAAATGAACGCGGTTTATGAGGCCATTTCCAGCATGAAATCTGATCTGCTGCAAAAGTTTTGAAAGCTAAAAGCATTGCCCTCTTCAACATCTATCTGATTATTGTCGTGTTCTTTTGGCTCTCATGTTTATCTGGTACCAAAATGATGACAGAACAACCATGTAAACAAAAAGGATAGTTTCTTCTTGTGGCTTTCATATGATGTTTGTGTTACAGGCACGCAGCAGTGGAGACCAACATGGAACTGCAAAATGGCACCTTTTGAGTAGTCACGATCTAATTAAGACATTCGAAATAGCACTCGATTTACTTAGCATTCAATCTTTACTGTTGTCATCAAATTGGTTTGCTGCATTTTGCTTCTACAAACTTGCCTTGTTTCCAAGTCAGGTTTCTTTTACATAATCCCCTGTTCCTGTTCGCAGACGGGAGAAGTCTACTACATTAACTTGGTCACCGCAGTCAGAACCACCAATGACCCTCGAGCCATGGCCGCCACCGCTGTCGCATACGAGTCAAGCTACTTCATAACTCCCTCCGACGACGACGACGACGAAGAAGAAGACTATGACTACGACGATGACGGCAGCTCCAGTTTTGGCGATGGCCAGGAGGACGACGATGAGGACGAGGACGCGAGCATCTCCTCACCCTCCACGCCCCATGATGCTTCCAACGGCGACTCTGGCGACGGCAAGACCCTCGTGGCAGCTGGCTGCAAGCACTGCCTTATGTTCTTCATGGTTCCGAAGCTCATCGACGGGTGCCCCAAGTGCGGCGGCCGCCTGCTCCATCTCGGTTGAGACAGCTGCATCTGAAGACAAGTTCCAGCGAGCAAAACAGGGTTGGATTTTCTTGTTCTTTCTACTTTCCTTGTCCATACTACTTTGGATGTGAAATTAACAAAGCTAATTTTTTTTTCTGCAAACTGTGATTAATAGATCACTTTTTTCCTGCAAATTTTTTATGCTATGATGCAACAGATTTCAGATTTTGCATGGTGTTGGTAACTCTTCTGCTCTGAATGTGTTGTTAATTCAAGCAAAAATCATATATATGTTCATTTTGTGTCTTGCATCGTTAGAGTTCATTCGGAGGCCCTGGTAATGTTAGATAAATTTGGCAGAATGATGCTTTAACACTAATGTTCTGAATTCTGATGACCTGCCAAACAAACAGTTACCAATCTTGCATTTTTATAACACTT
This sequence comes from Pontederia paniculata, assembly GCA_001647135.1. Classification (NCBI taxonomy): domain Eukaryota; kingdom Viridiplantae; phylum Streptophyta; class Magnoliopsida; order Commelinales; family Pontederiaceae; genus Pontederia; species Pontederia paniculata. The sequence goes on from LTAE01000600.1 coordinate 71,984, forward strand.
AATATTACAATATCGTATCTTGATTTATATTATTTAAAAGTTAAATATAGATGATATAAGTATGTAAGTTGTACTAATAAAGAATATACATTTATCCACTTGTGATTCAAGACATTACTAAAAAATGGTTAAATATAATGAAACTTTTTATTTACAATATGATTTAACTGTTATCATATCTCAATCATGCTCCGTGACACTACCCAAGAATATATTTTTTTCTCAATTTACGTTTTTAAAATTTAATCTAACTTATCTTTTTGTTAGGAAAGGTTTGTAATGTAATAAATCAAAATACTATTCCTTTCCAAGCCAACAAACGCATAGTTTTGAATTTGAACTCAGCGAATACAGAAAAAACACTAATTTTAAATTATATTAATCAAGTGCTGCGAGTTTTTCTTTCACAATGGTTAAACTCACTGTAATTTGGAACTACTAGCATTCAACTAATTTCACATTCAGGTATGTCCGATAATAATAAACTTTAGTGAAATTGATGACTTTAAAACTTGAACCTGGGGTTACTAATTTTTTTTACTTCAATTCAAAATATAAACTCATTAATGATCTCTGTCAATCAACCTTAATTAAATGCTACGACTTTTTCGATGTATAGGTATGTTTGTGAACTTACTTAGGGAAGAAAAATGTTAACGGTATCTAAAAAAATATCATTAGGCACAGTTTCCCACCTGAATAGAAGCAACAAACCAATAAGTAAAGGAAAATTGATGTCAATTCATAGATCATGTTTCAGGTGAAAACTGAAAAGTGAAGCTGTTATCACTTGTCTACGGGCTAAATAATGAAAAAAACATGAACAGTTTGAGCTGCAAAACTAGTCTCACGGTTTAGAATAAAGGAGTCGTCGTGATTCCAACTGCCAAAATTTTGACACACGTTTGGAAGGTTTCCAGCTCAAATTCAATTCAAATGTTGTGTTCTTCTTCCTCTCCGCGTCGAGCAAATCAATGATTAGTGGTGTCAGTGGTGCAAAGCTGGCAATACAGCTCACAGTAAGCCATATTTTTGGCTTCATGATCCTTGGCCATGCAGGCCATGGGGGTACTGTTGTTGACTGGTGGTGGTACCAGTACCATGCAGCAAAACCCTGGATTGAAAGCCAGGGGGAGACAGACATGACTTGTTTTCGCATATCAATTATCGAGGACCCTTCCCTTCTCCCATTTGCACCTCAGAGACGAAATAAGACGTTTTCCTTCCGCTGAACACTGTGCAGGATTGAAGTGGATGGGAGAGAGAGAGAGAGAGAGAGAGAGAGAGAGAGAGTTCACTGCTTCAGACATGCACAGCAACTTTTCCTCGGGTTGCCAGAAAGTGAGAAAGGAATCAATCTCTACAGAGAGAGGGAGAGAGAGATGCTGCAGAAGCACAACGTAGCTAGCACCACACCAGCGACGGAAAAAAAAAATCTTCAAGGAAAAAAAAATCTTCTTCAAATGGAGCATCTTTCAGAACATGATAAATCGATATCAAAGTAAAGAGAAAATTGCACTATCAGATATCAAACAAGGTGGATGATAGTTTAATTCTGTGTTAACTAAATGGTGGGGGGTACAGGAATGAGCATGTATTGGCAAATGAGGCTCTAAGCACTGACACAGAAAGGTTGTACAGCAGACTGTGTACCATCTTGATCGAGGCCACAGCCAAAAGCAGAGGTCGACGACAGCCAGGCACGAGCAGCTGCTGCTGCAGAAGCAGCAAAGCTGCTGTACTAACTATCCTCACTATTGAACACGCAATACTTTTTGTTTTCCGGTAGGACCACGCAATTCTTCAAACTGCAATCCTATCGTAGTGAGTTTAACTTCGAAATATAAAGACTAGAATTAAATCCGAAGTCATATCTTGAAATAGTTTAGATAATACTAGAACTGTTACCAAAATGATATTTTTTTGTCTCGAGTAAGAGAACCCAATATTATAAGCTTAATGTACTTGATGCGTGAAAATTTGTGGTAAATGACGCAAAATTTTCAAACTCATGGAGAAATCATGTCTGCCAGAGGGTTACATTAAATTCATATTTAGATTTGAACCAAGATCAGGTAGCGGCAAACTTTGTATTATTTTAGAACATATGTTGCCCATTTAGAAAATGTCACTTTTGAGAACCAAAATCAAGCTCGATTATCATTAATAAAATATATATTTTTTAATTTTTTTTCTTGGCTAGTAATTGGGGAATATTAGATTTGACCGGATCTAATTTGGATCAAAACCCAACAAGACCAGAAAGAAAAAATTTAGATCGAGTCAGGTCGTCGGAATATCAAGTTGATATCTAATTGGACTTGGAATTAAATTTTTAACTATTTCAATAAATTAGAAATAAATATGTTGGAAAATAAAAAAAACATAACAAATAAATATTTTTTTTAAGAAAATAAATTATTTAACAAGTCGAGTACAAAATAATAATCATTAAAATAATTCTATATTTTTTTATGTTGAATGATGAGATGGTACCTTTCTCACTCCTAGCTTTTATTATGCTTCAAATCAGTTCATATGATAATCCTCACTCTCCGTTTGATTTGTGATTTGTGAACTGATAACCCATAAAACTAGCACTACACTGATGGGACGATTTGGAATTTTGAATACGTTGTTGCCCAAATATTTATAATAAAATTCCAATTCATCTTTCTTAGAAAAAAAAAACGAATACTAGTTTCTTAATATATCAATATAAAACTATTACATGGTGTGAGCAAAAAACCAACCCTCCGGTGGTATATTTGATAAAGATCGAAGTAATGTGAGATGGGGTTCTTACCGTGAAACGCTTTTCAAAGTTGTTCATCTTATATTATATCTCCATAGCTCCACTGTCTCCTCCAGTACTGCTGCATGTGGTACTGCATGTCATCACTTGAGCAGCAGTGTACTAATGGTAGAGAGGACATCAAATGATGCTAGTAACTCGTCATAGAATTACTTAGACGTACAACAGCAAATTGGATTCCCTCGAGTGCCTCGCCACATATTCCAAGCTTAAAAGGACAAACCAAATGGGTTCCTGTATATCCTTCCACTTCAAGATCGGAAGGACAACTATCACTCTTGTTTGAGCTTTTCTTGCAGAGATATTTACTTTGATGTATGAACTTTCCATGCACAGATCCCTCTTTCAATTTAAACAGTACTTACACACATGATATGCATGGTTTGTTGACGAGCACACTCATTTCGGCTGCTTGCCTGCATGCATACAGGGTACTCGAATCCTTACCCTCCTCTTCCTCAATAGCAGGTTGATCATAGTAAGCATATTGTCACGCACTTATATTTTTCTAAGTGAGTGCGGTTTTAGTTCATCATATCAAAAAATTAGGTAAGCCTAAAAAAATCTGTTCAAAACATTAATATTTTGCTAAAAAATGTTCCTTCAATGACAATGCAAAATTAACATATAAATATGTGAAAATGAAGTTATTTTATTGCAATGAATATTTCACAAGTACAAATAAGACATAAATCCACACATACAAATTTTGTACCTTCTCTAGTATTTTGTCGAACACTTAACATCCATATTTATAAAGCCTACAAGGTAGTTATAGAAAATCACTTATACATGTACCTACCCATTACAACTGTCCAAGGAGCTGTCAAAGACCCCTTTTGACTTATAATACATTCCTAAAAACCCCTAACCGCCACTGCAACCGTCCTGCATTAATCCTGTCTGCCAATCCGTGTCCCAGCTAAACGTCTCCGCACACATGGACACACACATGAATTTTTCTGGGCGTGCGCATGACACTCACCCTGCAACTGCCGCATCGCTGCTGCTATGCTGCCCTCTATTTCCCTATGCTGCACATTGGGCACGTCTATGTTTTTAAACCGTTGCAACCGCCAAAGACCCACTTGGTCACGCCCCATGGGATTTGGCTCATTTTACTCGGGCACGCCCATAGGAACATCGCTGCATGCTCAGGCGCGGATCCACTTTCATCAATGCGCTGCCTTGGCACCGCTCCGCATGGGCAACATTCCTAGTCACGCCTATTCACCCAAGCCTTGCATAAATCATCAACGCATTCATGTGCCACGAGGTTAGAGCGTTACAACTCTCGCCCACTCATGTCATTGCCGTCCGGGCAATGTTGTCTTAGCTATAACATGACTTCACCTTCACAAGAGAAAAATCCATCTCCTGCTTTTTTGGAGAGCTTCCTCCTCTTTCTTTCCTTAATACTTCACTGCATCAACTTTTCTACAACACCACAGAACATTTCTTTCCTTCACTAGAACATATTGGCTACCTTCTGCAACTCCCAAACCTTGTCAACTTTTATTATTGCAGACTTTTCCTTAGCACTTTGGTTGATAACACCATCGACCTTGTCCTTGGCCAATCTACTCCCGGTTCACTTGAGCATTGCTTTGCTTTAGAAAGCTAACGACCAACCTTGTCTTCAACACCAAAGACCTTTCGTTCCTTTGTCTTCAACATCGAAGACCTTTCAAACATTCAAGGACTTTGTTGTGTCCATGACCCATTCCTACCTCCTGTGGCACGTTGTTTGTCTCATGCCACACCCAAACTCAATTTTTTTAGTTTGAAGTGTCACTCCTCGTGGAGCTATCCTGGAGACAAAGCCGCATGCCTCCCAAGTGCCGCACTGGCACCGCGTCCTCTTCCTTGGTGGCTGATATCGTGTTCAGTTCCTTGGCTTTCCCACAATCCCTCTTGAAAAGAGGTCCACCACACTTGAAGCACTCCAATTTCTATGGTTTGCCACCTTTCTCCTGCTTAGCTTTACCTTTGGCCTCGCCATCTTTGTCATGGTGATTTTTTTCTTCCCCACCGGACAGTTTGTCCGCCGATTTTCCTTTGATGACTCTTTCGAAGTCCATCAATTTTTTGGCATGGATGATTGCCTCTGACAAGGTATTCACATCCCTTGTCTGGATCTCCCTTGTCCAAATTTGTAAGTTGTCCATGAAATAGAAGAATTGCGCTCCTTGGGGTAAATCACCAATTTCTAGCAACATTGCACGAAATTCAACGATGTATTCGTTGATTCCGCCAACTTATTTTAACCCCTGCAACTTTTTCATGGGTAATGCCCAAGCATTAGTCGGATAGAACTCTTTCTTAAGTTCAACCTTGAACTTTTTCCAAGTCCCAATTCGAAATTCTACTCGAGTGTCGGCTTCGCGTTGGCGCCACCACAACGCAACATCCTTCTCGAAGTAGCGCACTGATGCATGCATTTTACAACATAATTTAGGGTCTGCATTAGGCATTATTTGGAGTCAATTCTACATTGCATGCATCTATTTTCTAGTTTATTTGTTTATATTATTT